>CAWVQI010000381.1:0-47263 GCA_963932335.1 Andrena marginata
TAAAAAAATCCAAAAAATCGAAGATAGTTTCAATTAAATTTGCTAAAATTTCGTTCATAAAAACTAAAGTTTGAAAAAAAATCCAAAAAAATCGAAGATAGTTTCAATTAAATTTGCTAAAATTTCGTTCATAAAAATTAAAATTTTTAAAAAAAACCAAAAAAATCGAAGATATTTTCAATTAAATTTGCTAAAATCTCGTTCATAAAATTAAAATTTGAAAAAAAACGAAGATAGTTTCAATTAAATTTGCTAAAATTTCGTTCATAAAAATTAAAATTTGTAAAAAAATCCAAAAAAATCGTAGATAGTTTCAATTAAATTTGCTAAAATTTCGTTCATAAAAATTATTATTTTTAAAAAAAACCAAAAAAATCGAAGATATTTTCAATTAAATTTGCTAAAATCTCGTTCATAAAAATTAAAATATGAAAAAAACGAAGATAGTTTCAATTAAATTTGTTAAAATTTCGTTCATAAAAATTAAAATTTTAAAAAAATCCAAAAAAATCGAAGATAGTTTCAATTAAATTTGCTAAAATTTCGTTCACAAAAATTAAAATTTGTAAAAAAATCCAAAAAAATCGAAAATATTTCCAATTAAATTTGCTAAAATTTCGTTCATAAAAATAAAAATTTGTAAAAAAATTAAAAAAATCGAAGATAGTTTCAAATAAATTTGCTAAAATTTCGTTCATAAAAATTAAAATTTGTAAAAAAATCCAAAAAAATCGAAGATATTTTCAATTAAATTTGCTAAAATCTCGTTCATAAAAATTAAAATTTGAAAAAAAACGAAGATAGTTTCAATTAAATTTGCTAAAATTTCGTTCATAAAAATTAAAATTTGTAAAAAAATCCAAAAAAATCGTAGATAGTTTCAATTAAATTTGCTAAAATTTCGTTCATAAAAATTATTATTTTTAAAAAAAACCAAAAAAATCGAAGATATTTTCAATTAAATTTGCTAAAATCTCGTTCATAAAAATTAAAATATGAAAAAAACGAAGATAGTTTCAATTAAATTTGTTAAAATTTCGTTCATAAAAATTAAAATTTTTAAAAAAATCCAAAAAAATCGAAGATAGTTTCAATTAAATTTGCTAAAATTTCGTTCACAAAAATTAAAATTTGTAAAAAAATCCAAAAAAATCGAAAATATTTCCAATTAAATTTGCTAAAATTTCGTTCATAAAAATAAAAATTTGTAAAAAAATTAAAAAAAATCGAAGATAGTTTCAAATAAATTTGCTAAAATTTCGTTCATAAAAATTAAAATTTGTAAAAAATCCAAAAAAATCGAAGATATTTCCAATTAAATTTGCTAAAATTTCGTTCATAAAAATTAAAATTTGAAAAAAAATCCAAAAAATCGAAGATAGTTTAAATTAAATTTGCTAAAATTTCGTTCATAAAAATAAAAATTTGTAAAAAAATCCAAAAATATCGAAGTTAGTTTCAATTAAATTTGCTAAAATTTCGTCCATAAAAATTAAAATTTGTAAAAAAATCCAAAAAAATCGAAGATAGTTTCAATTAAATTTGCTAAAATTTCGTTCATAAAAACTAAAGTTTGAAAAAAAATCCAAAAAAATCGAAGATAGTTTCAATTAAATTTGCTAAAATTTCGTTCATAAAAATTAAAATTTTTAAAAAAAACCAAAAAAATCGAAGATATTTTCAATTAAATTTGCTAAAATCTCATTCATAAAAATTAAAATTTGAAAAAAACGAAGATAGTTTCAATTAAATTTGCTAAAATTTCGTTCATAAAAATTAAAATTTGTAAAAAAATCCAAAAATATCGAAGATAGTTTCAATTAAATTTGCTAAAATTTCGTTAATAAAAATTATTATTTTTAAAAAAAACCAAAAAAATCGAAGATATTTTCAATTAAATTTGCTAAAATTTCGTTCATAAAAATAAAAATTTGTAAAAAAATCCAAAAAATCGAAGATAGTTTCAATTAAATTTGCTAAAATTTCGTTTAAAAAATAAAAATTTGTAAAAAAATCCAAAAAATCGAAGATAGTTTCAATTAAATTTGCTAAAATTTCGTTCACAAAAATTAAAATTTGAAAAAAATCGAAGATAGTTTGAATTGAATTCGCTAAAATTTCGTTCATAAAAATTAAAATTTGTAAAAAAATCCAAAAAAATCGGAGATCGTTTCAATTGAATTTGCGAAAATTTCGTTCATAAAAATTAATATTTGTAAAAAAATCCAAAAAAATCGAAGATAGTTTCAAATAAATTTGCTAAAATTTCGTTCATAAAAATTAAAATTTGTAAAAAAATCCAAAGAAATCGAAGATATTTCCAATTAAATTTGCTAAAATTTCGTTCCTAAAAATAAAAATTTGTAAAAAAATTCAAAAAATCGAAGATAGTTCCAATTAAATTTGCTAAAATTTCGTTCATAAAAATAAAAATTTGTAAAAAAATCCAAAAAAATCGAAGACCGTTTCAATTAAATTTGCTAAAATTTCGTTCATAAAAATTAAAATTTGAAAAAAAATCGAAGATAGTTTCAATTGAATTCGCTAAAATTTCGTTAATAAAAATTAAAATTTGTAAAAAAATCCAAAAAAATCGAAGATAGTTTTAAATAAATTTGCTAACATTTCGTTCATAAAAATTAAAATTTGTAAAAAAATCCAAAAAAATCGAAGATATTTCCAATTAAATTTGCTAAAATTCCGTTCATAAAAATTAAAATTTTTAAAAAAATCCAAAAAAATCGAAGATGTTTTCAATTAAATTTGCTAAAATCTCGTTCATAAAAATTAAAATATGAAAAAAACGAAGATATTTTCAATTAAATTTGATAAAATCTCGTTCCTAAAAATTAAAATTTGAAAAAAAATCGAATATAGTTTCAATTGAATTCGCTAAAATTTCGTTTATAAAAATTAAAATTTTTAAAAAAATCGAGATAGTTTCAATTGAATTTGCGAAAATTTCGTTCATAAAAATTAAAATTTGTAAAAAAAATTCAAAAAACTCGAACATAGTTCCAATAAAAATTGCAAAAATTACGTTCATAAAAATTAAAATTTGAAAAAAAATTGAAGATAGTTTCAATTGAATTCGCTAAAATTTCGTTAATAAAAATTAAAATTTGTAAAAAATCCAAAAAAATCGAAGATAGTTTTAATTAAATTGCTAAAATTTCGTTCATAAAAATTAAAATTTGTAAAAAAATCGAAGATATTTCCAATTAAATTTGCTAAAATTTCGTTCCTAAAAATAAAAATTTGTAAAAAAATTCAAAAAAATCGGAGATAGTTCCAATTAAATTTGCTAAAATTTCGTTCATAAAAATTACAATTTGAAAAAAAATCCAAAAAATCGAAGATATTTCAATTAAATTTGCTAAAATTTCGTTCATAAAAATTAAAATTTGAAAAAAAATCCAAAAATCGAAGATAGTTTAAATTAAATTTGCTAAAATTTCGTTCATAAAAATAAAAATTTGTAAAAAAATCCAAAAAAATCGAAGTTAGTTTCAATTAAATTTGCTAAAATTTCGTCCATAAAAATTAAAATTTGTAAAAAAATCCAAAAAAATCGAAGACAGTTTCAATTAAATTTGCTAAAATTTCGTTCATAAAAATTAAAATTTGTAAAAAAATCCAAAAAAAATCGAAGTTAGTTTCAATTAAATTTACTAAAATTTGGTTTATTAAAATTAAAATTTGTAAAAAAATCGAAGATAGTTTCAATTAAATTTGCTAAAATTTGGTTCATTAAAATTAAAATTTGTAAAAAAATCGAAGATAGTTTCAATTAAATTTGCTAAAATTTCGTTCACAAAAATTAAAATTTGTAAAAAAATCCAAAAAAATCGAAAATATTTCCATTAAATTGCTAAAATTTCGTTCATAAAAATAAAAATTTGTAAAAAAATTCAAAAAAATCGAAGATAGTTCCAATTAAATTTGCTAAAATTTCGTTCATAAAATAAAAATTTTTAAAAAATCCAAAAAATCGAAGATAGTTTCAATTAAATTTGCTAAAATTTCGTTCACAAAAATAAAAATTTGTAAAAAAATCCAAAAAATCGAAGATAATTTCAATTAAATTTGCTAAAATTTCGTTCATAAAAATTAAAATTTGAAAAAAAATCGAGGATAGTTTGAATTGAATTCGCTAAAATTTCGTTCATAAAAATTAAAATTTGTAAAAAAATCCAAAAAAATCGAAGATAGTTTCAATTAAATTTGCTAAAATTTCGTTCATAAAAATTAAATTTGTAAAAAAATCGAAGATATTTCCAATTAAATTTGCTAAAATTTCGTTCCTAAAAATTAAAACTTTTAAAAAATCCAAAAAAATCGAAGATATTTTCAATTAAATTTGCTAAAATCTCGTTCACAAAAATTAAAATTTGAAAAAAAATCCAAAAAATCGAAGATAGTTTAAATTAAATTTGCTAAAATTTCGTTCATAAAAATAAAAATTTTTTAGAAAAATTCAAAAAAATCGAAGTTTGTTTCAATTAAATTTACTAAAATTTGGTTCATTAAAATTAAAATTTGCAAAAAAATCGAAGATAGTTTCAATTAAATTTGCTAAAATTTCGTTCATAAAAATTAAAATTTTAAAAAATATCCAAAAAAATCGGAGATCGTTTCAATTGAATTTGCGAAAATTTCGTTCATAAAATTTAATATTTGTAAAAAAATCCAAAAAAATCGAAGATAGTTTCAATTAAATTTGCTAAAATTTCGTTCATAAAAATTATTATTTTTAGAAAAACCAAAAAAAATCGAAGATGTTTTCAATTAAATTTGCTAAAATCTCGTTCATAAAAATTAAAATATGAAAAAAAACGAAGATATTTTCAATTAAATTTGATAAAATCTCGTTCCTAAAAATTAAAATTTGAAAAAAAAATCGAATATAGTTTCAATTGAATTCGCTAAAATTTCGTTTATAAAAATTAAAATTTTTTAAAAAAATCGGAGATAGTTTCAATTGAATTTGCGAAAATTTCGTTCATAAAAATTAAAATTTGTAAAAAATCCAAAAAACTCGAAGATAGTTCCAATAAAAATTGCAAAAATTACGTTCATAAAAATTAAAATTTGAAAAAAATTGAAGATAGGTTTCAATTGAATTCGCTAAAATTTCGTTAATAAAAATTAAAATTTGTAAAAAAATCCAAAAAAATCGAAGATAGTTTTAATTAAGTTTGCTAAAATTTCGTTCATAAAAATAAAATTGTAAAAAAATCGAAGATATTTCCAATTAATTTGCTAAAATTTCGTTCCTAAAAATAAAAATTGTAAAAAAATTCAAAAAAATCGGAGATAGTTCCAATTAAATTTGCTAAATTTCGTTCATAAAAATTAAAATTGAAAAAAAATCGAGGATAGTTTGAATTGAATTCGCTAAAATTTCGTTCATAAAAATTAAAATTTGTAAAAAAATCCAAAAAAATCGAAGATAGTTTCAATTAAATTTGCTAAAATTTCGTTCATAAAAATTAAAATTTGTAAAAAAATCGAAGATATTTCCAATTAAATTTGCTAAAATTTCGTTCCTAAAAATAAAAAATTTGTAAAAAAATTCAAAAAATCGGAGATAGTTCCAATCAAATTTGCTAAAATTTCGTTCATAAAAATTACAATTTGAAAAAAAATCCAAAAAAATCGAAGATATTTTCAATTAAATGTGCTAAATTCTCTTTCATAAAAATTAAAATTTGAAAAAAAAATCGAATATAGTTTCAATTGAATTCGCTAAAATTTCGTTTATAAAAATTAAAATTTTTAAAAAAATCGGAGATAGTTTCAATTGAATTTGCGAAAATTTCGTTCATAAAAATTAAAATTTGTAAAAAAATCCAAAAAACTCGAAGATAGTTCCAATAAAAATTGCAAAAATTACGTTCATAAAAATTAAAATTTGAAAAAAAATCGAAGATAGTTTCAATTGAATTTGCTAAAATTTCGTTCATAAAAATAAAATTTGTAAAAAAATAAAAAAAATCGAAGATAGTTTCAATAAATTTGCTAAAATTTCGTTCATAAAAATTAAAACTTTTAAAAAATCCAAAAAAATCGAAGATATTTTCAATTAAATTTGCTAAAATCTCGTTCACAAAAATTAAAATTTGAAAAAAAATCCAAAAATATCGTAAATTGTTTCAATTAAATTTGCTAAAATTTCGTTCATAAAAATTAAAATTTGAAAAAAAATTGAAGATATTTTCTATTAAATTTGCTAAAATCTCGTTCATAAAAATTAAAATTTGAAAAAAAATCGAATGTAGTTTCAATTGAATTCGCTAAAAGTTCGTTCATAAAAATTAAAATTTGTAAAAAAATCCAAAAAATCGAAGATAGTTTCAATTGAATTCGCTAAAAGTTCGTTCATAAAAATTAAAATTTGTAAAAAATAAAAAAAAATCGAAGATATTTCCAATTAAATTTGCTAAAATTCGTTCATAAAATAAAAATTTTTTAGAATAATTCAAAAAAATCGAAGATAGTTCCAATTAAATTTGCTAAAATTTCGTTCATAAAAATAAAAATTTGTAAAAAAATCGAAGACAGTTTCAATTAAATTTGCTAAAATTTCGTTCATAAAAATTAAAATTTGAAAAAAAATCCAAAAAATCGAAGATAGTTTAAATTAAATTTGCTAAAATTTCGTTCATAAAAATAAAAATTTGTAAAAAAATCCAAAAAAATCGAAGTTTGTTTCAATTAAATTTACTAAAATTTTGGTTCATTAAAATTAAAATTTGCAAAAAAATCGAAGATAGTTTCAATTAAATTTGCTAAAATTTCGTTCATAAAAATTAAAATTTTTAAAAATATCCAAAAAAATCGGAGATCGTTTCAATTGAATTTGCGAAAATTTCGTTCATAAAATTTAATATTTGTAAAAAAATCCAAAAAAATCGAAGATAGTTTCAATTAAATTTGCTAAAATTTCGTTCATAAAAATTATTATTTTTAGAAAAACAAAAAAATCGAAGATGTTTTCAATTAAATTTGCTAAAATCTCGTTCATGAAAATTAAAATATGAAAAAAACGAAGATATTTTCAATTAAATTTGATAAAATCTCGTCCTAAAAATTAAAATTTGAAAAAAAAATCGAATATAGTTTCAATTGAATTCGCTAAAATTTCGTTTATAAAAATTAAAATTTTTAAAAAATCGGAGATAGTTTCAATTGAATTTGCGAAAATTTCGTTCATAAAAATTAAAATTTGTAAAAAATCCAAAAACTCGAAGATAGTTCCAATAAAAATTGAAAAAATTACGTTCATAAAAATTAAAATTTGAAAAAAAATTGAAGATAGTTTCAATTGAATTCGCTAAAATTTCGTTAATAAAAATTAAAATTTGTAAAAACATCCAAAAAAATCGAAGATAGTTTTAATTAAATTTGCTAAAATTTCGTTCATAAAAATTAAAATTTGTAAAAAAATCGAAGATATTTCCAATTAAATTTGCTAAAATTTCGTTCCTAAAAATAAAAATTTGTAAAAAATTCAAAAAATCGGAGATAGTTCCAATTAAATTTGCTAAAATTTCGTTCATAAAAATTACAATTTGAAAAAAAATCCAAAAAAATCGAAGATATTTCCAATTAAATTTGCTAAAATTTCGTTCATAAAAATTAAAATTTGAAAAAAAATCCAAAAAATCGAAGATAGTTTAAATTAAATTTGCTAAAATTTCGTTCATAAAAATAAAAATTTGTAAAAAAATCCAAAAAAATCGAAGTTAGTTTCAATTAAATTTACTAAAATTTGGTTTATTAAAATTAAAATTTGTAAAAAAATCGAAGATAGTTTCAATTAAATTTGCTAAAATTTGGTTCATTAAAATTAAAATTTGTAAAAAAATCGAAGATATTTTCTATTAAATTTGCTAAAATCTCGTTCATAAAAATTAAAATTTGAAAAAAAATCGAATGTAGTTTCAATTGAATTCGCTAAAAGTTCGTTCATAAAAATTAAAATTTGTAAAAAAATCCAAAAAAATCGAAGATAGTTTCAATTGAATTCGCTAAAAGTTCGTTCATAAAAATTAAAATTTGTAAAAAAATCCAAAAAAATCGAAGATATTTCCAATTAAATTTGCTAAAATTTCGTTCATAAAAATAAAAATTTTTTAGAATAATTCAAAAAAATCGAAGATAGTTCCAATTAAATTTGCTAAAATTTCGTTCATAAAAATAAAAATTTGTAAAAAAATCGAAGACAGTTTCAATTAAATTTGCTAAAATTTCGTTCATAAAAATTAAAATTTGAAAAAAAATCCAAAAAATCGAAGATAGTTTAAATTAAATTTGCTAAAATTTCGTTCATAAAAATAAAAATTTGTAAAAAAACCCAAAAAAATCGAAGTTTGTTTCAATTAAATTTACTAAAATTTGGTTCATTAAAATTAAAATTTGCAAAAAAATCGAAGATAGTTTCAATTAAATTTGCTAAAATTTCGTTCATAAAAATTAAAATTTTTAAAAATATCCAAAAAAATCGGAGATCGTTTCAATTGAATTTGCGAAAATTTCGTTCATAAAATTTAATATGTGTAAAAAAATCCAAAAAAATCGAAGATAGTTTCAATTAAATTTGCTAAAATTTCGTTCATAAAAATTATTATTTTTAGAAAAACCAAAAAAATCGAAGATGTTTTCAATTAAATTTGCTAAAATCTCGTTCATAAAAATTAAAATATGAAAAAAACGAAGATATTTTCAATTAAATTTGATAAAATCTCGTTCCTAAAAATTAAAATTTGAAAAAAAAATCGAATATAGTTTCAATTGAATTCGCTAAAATTTCGTTTATAAAAATTAAAATTTTTAAAAAAATCGGAGATAGTTTCAATTGAATTTGCGAAAATTTCGTTCATAAAAATTAAAATTTGTAAAAAAATCCAAAAAACTCGAAGATAGTGCCAATAAAAATTGCAAAAATTACGTTCATAAAAATTAAAATTTGAAAAAAAATCCAAAAAAATCGAAGATATTTCCAATTAAATTTGCTAAAATTTCGTTCATAAAAATTAAAATTTGAAAAAAAATCCAAAAAATCGAAGATAGTTTAAATTAAATTTGCAAAAATTTCGTTCATAAAAATAAAAATTTGTAAAAAAATCCAAAAAAATCGAAGTTAGTTTCAATTAAATTTGCTAAAATTTCGTCCATAAAAATTAAAATTTGTAAAAAAATCCAAAAAAATCGAAGACAGTTTCAATTAAATTTGCTAAAACTTCGTTCATAAAAATTAAAATTTGTAAAAAAAATCCAAAAAAATCGAAGATATTTCCAATTAAATTTGCTGAAATTTCGTTCATAAAAATTAAAATTTTTAAAAAAATCCAAAAAAATCGGAGATCGTTTCAATTGAATTTGCGAAAATTTCGTTCACAAAAATTAATATTTGTAAAAAAATCCAAAAAAATCGAAGTTAGTTTCAATTAAATTTACTAAAATTTGGTTCATTAAAATTAAAATTAGTAAAAAAATCGAAGATAGTTTAAATTAAATTTGCTAAAATTTCGTTCTTAAAAATAAAAATTTGTAAAAAAATCCAAAAAAATCGAAGTTAGTTTCAATTAAATTTACTAAAATTTGGTTCATTAAAATTAAAATTTGTAAAAAAATCGAAGATAGTTCCAATTAAATTTGCTAAAATTTCGTTCATAAAAATAAAAATTTGTAAAAAAATCCTAAAAAATCGAAGACAGTTTTAATTAAATTTGCTAAAATTTCGTTCATAAAAATTAAAATTTGAAAAAAAATCCAAAAAATCGAAGATAGTTTAAATTAAATTTGCTAAAATTTCGTTCATAAAAATAAAAATTTGTAAAAAAATCCAAAAAAATCGAAGTTAGTTTCAATTAAATTTACTAAAATTTGGTTCATTAAAATTAAAATTTGTAAAAAAATCGAAGATAGTTTCAATTAAATTTGCTAAAATTTCGTTCATAAAAATTAAAACTTTTAAAAAAATCCAAAAAAATCGAAGATATTTTCAATTAAATTTGCTAAAATCTCGTTCACAAAAATTAAAATTTGAAAAAAAATCCAAAAATATCGTAAATAGTTTCAATTAAATTTGCTAAAATTTCGTTCATAAAAATTAAAATTTGAAAAAAAATCGAAGATATTTTCTATTAAATTTGCTAAAATCTCGTTCATAAAAATTAAAATTTGAAAAAAAATCGAATGTAGTTTCAATTGAATTCGCTAAAAGTTCGTTCATAAAAATTAAAATTTGTAAAAAAATCCAAAAAAATCGAAGATAGTTTCAATTGAATTCGCTAAAAGTTCGTTCATAAAAATTAAAATTTGTAAAAAAATCCAAAAAAATCGAAGATATTTCCAATTAAATTTGCTAAAATTTCGTTCATAAAAATAAAAATTTTTTAGAAAAATTCAAAAAAATCGAAGATAGTTCCAATTAAATTTGCTAAAATTTCGTTCATAAAAATAAAAATTTGTAAAAAAATCGAAGACAGTTTCAATTAAATTTGCTAAAATTTCGTTCATAAAAATTAAAATTTGAAAAAAAATCCAAAAAATCGAAGATAGTTTAAATTAAATTTGCTAAAATTTCGTTCATAAAAATAAAAATGTGTAAAAAAATCCAAAAAAATCGAAGTTAGTTTCAATTAAATTTACTAAAATTTGGTTCATTAAAATTAAAATTTGTAAAAAAATCGAAGATAGTTTCAATTAAATTTGCTAAAATTTCGTTCATAAAAATTGAAATTTTTGAAAAAATCCAAAAAAAGCGGAGACCGTTTCAATTGAATTTGCGAAAATTTCGTTCATAAAAATTAATATTTGTAAAAAAATCCAAAAAAATCGAAGATAGTTTCAATTAAATTTGCTAAAATTTCGTTCATAAAAATTAAAATTTCAAAAAAAATCGAAGATATTTTCAATTAAATTTGCTAAAAGCTCGTTCATAAAAATTAAAATTTGAAAAAAAACGAAGATAGTTTCAATTAAATTTGCTAAAATTTCGTTCACAAAAATTAAAATTTGTAAAAAAATCCAAAAAATCGAAGATAGTTTCAATTAAATTTGCTAAAATTTCGTTCATAAAAATTAAAACTTTTAAAAAAATCCAAAAAAATCGAAGATATTTTCAATTAAATTTGCTAAAATCTCGTTCACAAAAATTAAAATTTGAAAAAAAATCCAAAAATATCGTAAATAGTTTCAATTAAATTTGCTAAAATTTCGTTCATAAAAATTAAAATTTGAAAAAAAATCGAAGATATTTTCTATTAAATTTGCTAAAATCTCGTTCATAAAAATTAAAATTTCAAAAAAAAATCGAATGTAGTTTCAATTGAATTCGCTAAAAGTTCGTTCATAAAAATTAAAATTTGTAAAAAAATCCAAAAAAATCGAAGATAGTTTTAATTGAATTCGCTAAAAGTTCGTTCATAAAAATTAAAATTTGTAAAAAAATCCAAAAAAATCGAAGATATTTCCAATTAAATTTGCTAAAATTTCGTTCATAAAAATAAAATTTTTTTAGAAAAATTCAAAAAAATCGAAGATAGTTCCAATTAAATTTGCTAAAATTTCGTTCATAAAAATAAAAATTTGTAAAAAAATCGAAGACAGTTTCAATTAAATTTGCTAAAATTTCGTTCATAAAAATTAAAATGTGAAAAAAAATCCAAAAAATCGAAGATAGTTTAAATTAAATTTGCTAAAATTTCGTTCATAAAAATAAAAATTTGTAAAAAAATCCAAAAAAATCGAAGTTTGTTTCAATTAAATTTACTAAAATTTGGTACATTAAAATTAAAATTTGCAAAAAAATCGAAGATAGTTTCAATTAAATTTGCTAAAATTTCGTTCATAAAAATTAAAATTTTTAAAAATATCCAAAAAAATCGGAGATCGTTTCAATTGAATTTGCGAAAATTTCGTTCATAAAATTTAATATTTGTAAAAAAATCCAAAAAAATCGAAGATAGTTTCAATTAAATTTGCTAAAATTTCGTTCATAAAAATTATTATTTTTAGAAAAACCAAAAAAATCGAAGATGTTTTCAATTAAATTTGCTAAAATCTCGTTCATAAAAATTAAAATATGAAAAAAACGAAGATATTTTCAATTAAATTTGATAAAATCTCGTTCCTAAAAATTAAAATTTGAAAAAAAAATCGAATATAGTTTCAATTGAATTCGCTAAAATTTCGTTTATAAAAATTAAAATTTTTAAAAAAATCGGAGATAGTTTCAATTGAATTTGCGAAAATTTCGTTCATAAAAATTAAAATTTGTAAAAAAATCCAAAAAACTCGAAGATAGTTCCAATAAAAATTGCAAAAATTACGTTCATAAAAATTAAAATTTGAAAAAAAATTGAAGATAGTTTCAATTGAATTCGCTAAAATTTCGTTAATAAAAATTAAAATTTGTAAAAAAATCCAAAAAAATCGAAGATAGTTTTAATTAAATTTTCTAAAATTTCGTTCATAAAAATTAAAATTTGTAAAAAAATCGAAGATATTTCCAATTAAATTTGCTAAAATTTCGTTCCTAAAAATAAAAATTTGTAAAAAAATTCAAAAAAATCGGAGATAGTTCCAATTAAATTTGCTAAAATTTCGTTCATAAAAATTACAATTTGAAAAAAAATCCAAAAAAATCGAAGATATTTCCAATTAAATTTGCTAAAATTTCGTTCATAAAAATTAAAATTTGAAAAAAAATCCAAAAAATCGAAGATAGTTTAAATTAAATTTGCTAAAATTTCGTTCATAAAAATAAAAATTTGTAAAAAAATCCAAAAAAATCGAAGTTAGTTTCAATTAAATTTGCTAAAATTTCGTCCATAAAAATTAAAATTTTTAAAAAAATCCAAAAAAATCGGAGATCGTGTCAATTGAATTTGCGAAAATTTCGTTCACAAAAATTAATATTTGTAAAAAAATCCAAAAAAATCGAAGTTAGTTTCAATTAAATTTACTAAAATTTGGTTCATTAAAATTAAAATTAGTAAAAAAATCGAAGATAGTTTAAATTAAATTTGCTAAAATTTCGTTCTTAAAAATAAAAATTTGTAAAAAAATCCAAAAAAATCGAAGTTAGTTTCAATTAAATTTACTAAAATTTGGTTCATTAAAATTAAAATTTGTAAAAAAATCGAAGATAGTTCCAATTAAATTTGCTAAAATTTCGTTCATAAAAATAAAAATTTGTAAAAAAATCCAAAAAAATCGAAGACAGTTTTAATTAAATTTGCTAAAATTTCGTTCATAAAAATTAAAATTTAAAAAAATATCCAAAAAATCGAAGATAGTTTAAATTAAATTTGCTAAAATTTCGTTCATAAAAATAAAAATTTGTAAAAAAATCCAAAAAAATCGAAGTTAGTTTCAATTAAATTTACTAAAATTTGGTTCATTAAAATTAAAATTTGTAAAAAAATCGAAGATAGTTTCAATTAAATTTGCTAAAATTTCGTTCATAAAAATTAAAATTTTTAAAAAAATCCAAAAAAATCGAAGATAGTTCCAATTAAATTTGCTAAAATTTCGTTCATAAAAATAAAAATTTGTAAAAAAATCCAAAAAAATCGAAGGCAGTTTTAATTAAATTTGCTAAAATTTCGTTCATAAAAATTAAAATTTGAAAAAAAATCCAAAAAATCGAAGATAGTCTAAATTAAATTTGCTAAAATTTCGTTCATAAAAATAAAAATTTGTAAAAAAATCCAAAAAAATCGAAGTTAGTTTCAATTAAATTTACTAAAATTTGGTTTATTAAAATTAAAATTTGTAAAAAAATCGAAGATAGTTTCAATTAAATTTGCTAAAATTTGGTTCATTAAAATTAAAATTTGTAAAAAAATCGAAGATAGTTTCAATTAAATTTGCTAAAATTTCGTTCACAAAAATTAAAATTTGTAAAAAAATCCAAAAAAATCGAAAATATTTCCAATTAAATTTGCTAAAATTTCGTTCATAAAAATAAAAATTTGTAAAAAAATTCAAAAAAATCGAAGATAGTTCCAATTAAATTTGCTAAAATTTCGTTCATAAAAATAAAAATTTTTAAAAAATCCAAAAAATCGAAGATAGTTTCAGTTAAATTTGCTAAAATTTCGTTCACAAAAATAAAAATTTGTAAAAAAATCCAAAAAATCGAAGATAATTTCAATTAAATTTGCTAAAATTTCGTTCATAAAAATTAAAATTTGAAAAAAAATCGAGGATAGTTTGAATTGAATTCGCTAAAATTTCGTTAATAAAAATTAAAATTTGTAAAAAAATCCAAAAAAATCGAAGATAGTTTCAATTAAATTTGCTAAAATTTCGTTCATAAAAATTAAAATTTGTAAAAAAATCGAAGATATTTCCAATTAAATTTGCTAAAATTTCGTTCCTAAAAATAAAAATTTGTAAAAAAATTCAAAAAAATCGGAGATAGTTCTCATCAAATTTGCTAAAATTTCGTTCATAAAAATTACAATTTGAAAAAATATCCAAAAAAATCGAAGATATTTTCAATTAAATGTGCTAAATTCTCTTTCATAAAAATTAAAATTTGAAAAAAAAATCGAATATAGTTTCAATTGAATTCGCTAAAATTTCGTTTATAAAAATTAAAATTTTTAAAAAAATCGGAGATAGTTTCAATTGAATTTGCGAAAATTTCGTTCATAAAAATTAAAATTTGTAAAAAAATCCAAAAAACTCGAAGATAGTTCCAATAAAAATTGCAAAAATTACGTTCATAAAAATTAAAATTTGAAAAAAAATCGAAGATAGTTTCAATTGAATTTGCTAAAATTTCGTTCATAAAAATTAAAATTTGTAAAAAAATAAAAAAAATCGAAGATAGTTTCAATTAAATTTGCTAAAATTTCGTTCATAAAAATTAAAACTTTTAAAAAAATCCAAAAAAATCGAAGATATTTTCAATTAAATTTGCTAAAATCTCGTTCACAAAATTAAAATTTGAAAAAAAATCCAAAAATATCGTAAATAGTTTCAATTAAATTTGCTAAAATTTCGTTCATAAAAATTAAAATTTGAAAAAAAATCGAAGATATTTTCTATTAAATTTGCTAAAATCTCGTTCATAAAAATTAAAATTTGAAAAAAAATCGAATGTAGTTTCAATTGAATTCGCTAAAAGTTCGTTCATAAAAATTAAAATTTGTAAAAAAATCCAAAAAAATCGAAGATATTTCCAATTAAATTTGCTAAAATTTCGTTCATAAAAATAAAAATTTTTTAGAAAAATTCAAAAAAATCGAAGATAGTTCCAATTAAATTTGCTAAAATTTCGTTCATAAAAATAAAAATTTGTAAAAAAATCGAAGACAGTTTCAATTAAATTTGCTAAAATTTCGTTCATAAAAATTAAAAATTGAAAAAAAATCAAAAAAATCGAAGATAGTTTAAATTAAATTTGCTAAAATTTCGTTCATAAAAATAAAAATGTGTAAAAAAATCCAAAAAAATCGAAGTTAGTTTCAATTAAATTTACTAAAATTTGGTTCATTAAAATTAAAATTTGTAAAAAAATCGAAGATAGTTTCAATTAAATTTGCTAAAATTTCGTTCATAAAAATTGAAATTTTTGAAAAAATCCAAAAAAAGCGGAGACCGTTTCAATTGAATTTGCGAAAATTTCGTTCATAAAAATTAATATTTGTAAAAAAATCCAAAAAAATCGAAGATAGTTTCAATTAAATTTGCTAAAATTTCGTTCATAAAAATTAAAATTTCAAAAAAAATCGAAGATATTTTCAATTAAATTTGCTAAAATCTCGTTCATAAAAATTAAAATTTGAAAAAAAAACGAAGATAGTTTCAATTAAATTTGCTAAAATTTCGTTCATAAAAATTAAAATTTGTAAAAAAATCCAAAAAAATCGAAGATAGTTTCAATTAAATTTGCTAAAATTTCGTTCATAAAAATTATTAATTTTAAAAAAAACCAAAAAAATCGAAGATATTTTCAATTAAATTTGCTAAAATCTCGTTCATAAAAATTAAAATATGAAAAAAACGAAGATAGTTTCAATTAAATTTGTTAAAATTTCGTTCATAAAAATTAAAATTTTTAAAAAAATCCAAAAAAATCGAAGATAGTTTCAATTAAATTTGCTAAAATTTCGTTCATAAAAATTAAAATTTGTGGGATATAAAATATATTTAATATAAACAGGAAAGATATATATATATATAAGATTGAAAGAAACTAAAACTAATACAAGATAACCGACTATAACACAAAACAACTCGACTCAACACAACACAACACAACTCGACTCAACACAACACAACTCGACTCAACTCAACGACTCAGTACATCCACACGCTCCGCCGGTTGTTCCAACTCTGCCCTTGTTCCGGAAAGCCCGCCTTTCCGAAAAGGACGCTACACCCCCACCACACACGCTTTCCTAGTCGCCCTCATGCCCAAATATGTACATCGCTTCGCCGCGCGCTTTCTCACCCCGACAAACCCTTGCGCGCGTTGCTGGGCCCGGTGACGCGTTGGGTTTTCCCCAACGGGCCTGTCTCCTCCGCGGTTCTCAACGTCTCCCTGAACTTATTCCGATACTACATTCGGCCATCCTGATATGACATCTGCCCTCAGATGTCCTTGGTTCCACCCTACACCGATTCTCTATCCTCGGACAGATCGTCTTCCTCGTCGGTGACCCACGGCTTCATGTGGTCGGCAGCCGTAGACGTCGTCCGCGGACCCTCGTGTTCTCCAACCTTTTCCACCACGTAACGGTTATTCCTCAATACCCTTTTTACGCAGTAAGGCCCAAAATACTTCGCATGGAATTTCAAGCCTGGACCGGCCTGCGTTCTTTTAATTGCTATCAGCTTTCCCTGCCTGTACTCCGTGGCTTCTTAGCGATTCTTGTCAAACGATTTTCTGTTCTGCGCTTGAACCTCCGCGATTTTCCCCTTCGCTTGTAACCGCATCTCGTCACGCTCTTCTTGAAACATAGCGATCCACTCACCCTCTATCAACTTTCTGATCCCAGGATCCTCACGCATTCTTACATGTGTACCAAACAACAAACGAAAAGGCGTTGTGTTGGTACTCCTACTTGGTGTCGCGTTCAGATATTTCTGAGCTGATTCGAGGTATTTGTACCACTCCTCCGGCTTCGGCGCAGCTAATTTAGTCAGCAATGATATGAGCGTCCTATTGACCATTTCTATCTGCCCGTTCGCTCGCGGCATCCCCGTTGTTATCAACACGTGACAAATCCCTTCCTCTTTACAATAATCCTTAAAGGCGTCAGACGTAAAACTCGAACCGCGATCGGAAATAATTCGGTTGGGATTACCGAATATTACGGACTGCTTCCTTAAACGGTCAATGACTTCAGCAGAACTCGTTGACTTTGTCGGATACAACCAAACGAACTTCGTGAACGCATCAATAACAGCGAAAATATGTCGATAAGACTTCTTTGTAGACTGCAACGGTCCAAGATGGTCAATGTGGTACGTATCAAACGGCACTTCCCCCTTATCAATACTACACAAAAACCCCTCCTGCTTACCATGTTTCCGCTCGGCTAGAATACAATTTATACAATTTCGCACAACTTTTTCTACTTTCTGACGCATTCCCTTAAACCAATAATCTCTCTTTAATAATGCCTCAGTCTTAATCACCCCAAAGTGACCGCGTTCGTGCACCCGGCGGACTACCTGTACCTGCATTGGTTTAGGTACGACCACCAGCGGAGTGTCACTTACCACTCTGTACAACACGTCACGACTTACAACATAGCCATTCTTTCGGTATTGCTCAATGTTGTCACAAATTTTCCGCAATTCATCGTCTCCTCGTTGAGCTTCACGCAACCTGACAATAATTCCGTCGTCATCTTCCTCTACTAGCATAATCGTAGGCAACGGGTTTCTACTCAGGGCGTCGACATGAACCATACTTCTACCCGGCCTATGCTTAATCGTATACTGGAATTCCTGCAGCAGAAGAACCCATCTAGCTACTCGCACGCACAAATCTTTCTTATTCATTGTCAACGTAAACGCCTGACAATCGGTAACAATTTTAAATGAAATTCCTAACAGGTAAACTCGAAACTTTTTCAAGGATTTAATGATCGCTAAGACTTCAAGTTCATAACTCGGGTATTTCTCCTCGGCAGGCGTAGTTTTCCCACTCGCATAATACACGGGATGGAAGGCACCATCCTCGGTATCGCGCTGCAATAAAATTGCTCCATATCCTAAACCAGACGCATCAGTGTGCAACTCTGTCTCGGCGCCCGAACGATATAATTTTAATACCGGTGCACAACTCAACGTTAACTTCAATTTATTAAACGCTTCTAGTTCCAACGCACCAAACCTAAACTTAACATCCTTTCGCAACAAATCCGACATTGGACGCGCTATAACCGAATAACGATGGATAAATTTTCTAAAATATCCTGTTAGGCCTAAAAAACTCTGAACGTCCTTCACACACTGAGGTTTCGGGAATTTAATTACGGCTCTAGTCTTATGTTCTGACGGCTGAATGCAAGCATTTTCGACAATATGCCCTAAGTATTCTACCCTTGTTTGCAAAAGATTACATTTACTCCAATTCACTACTAATCCGTATTGACTCGCTACGCCCAATACAGTTTCAAGGTTTGCAATTGCACTTACAACATCATTAGCTAGAACTATTATATCATCCATGTAGACGCGAACCATACCCGCCGCTATTAATTTTCTAAACACGGCATGTATGAACCTTTGGAAAACGGCTGGCGAATTACAGAGTCCGAAAGGCACTCTCAAAAACTCGTAATGACCGTTGGGTACAACAAAAGCGGTATACTTTTGACTACCTTCTTCAATGGGCACATGAAAAAACCCATTCTTTAAATCAAGTGTGCTAAACACTTTCGCGCCCTGTAGTGAATCTAACTCGTCCTCTATTAACGGCAAAGGGTACCTGTCCTTCACTATTTTCTTATTCAGGTATCTAAAATCAATGCAAATTCTAATTGTACCATCTTTTTTCACGACCAACACTATCGGACTCCCATAATCCGAGTGAGACGGTCGTATAATCCCATTCTCTAACCACGCCTTTATTTGTTCATCGACTATTGCTTTTTCCTTAGGAGACAATCTTCGCGGTCTTTGGTAAACAGGCACATCATCAATAAGAATAATGTTCATCGTAACCCCTACTTCGCATGTTTTAATAGGCTTATAATTTTCGACTAAAACTTCTATTGCCTCTCTATGCTCAGGAACTGTAATATGCGACAGATCTACTCTATTCACTGCAGGTTCAACACTAATGCTATACACTTCTGGCACGTCTAGCTTCCTAATAGAAATTTCTCCCCCTTTCATAACTAGCTCTACTGAGTCTAGAAAGTCTGTACCAATTATTAAACCGTGTGACATCAACACCTCAGGTACAACATGTATGTCTATTGGATACACTACATGATCTATCGTTATGTGTGTTGAAAATACTCCTAACGTATGATGGCTTTCCACCGCAACGCCGCGAAATTGCAAAATCGTATTACTTAGTCTAGGCGCGCCAATTTTTACATAATGATCTGCTCGTATTAAATTCAAATCGCTGCCCGAATCTATTAACGCTACCAACTCACAATTTTCAATCTGTACCTCTTTAAGGCGTTTTTTCCTCGACGCTTCCGATGTACTACTCACATCCTTTACAGGTTTACTCTCACCTTTACATTGAAGCGCAACATGCCCATACCCCTGACATTTGAAACACTTCACGCCTTTACTTTTCGTCGGACAAGTCGCAATTAAATGGTTCTGGTCCCCACATAAGAAACATTTTCGTACACCTCCTTGCATCACAGCTCCAACACCTCCTCGCATCACAGCTCCAACACTTCCTCGGACCGCCTTCTTCGTCTTCTCTTCAGTTCGCCCGCTTTTCACTCTTGCATTCTCCTTCATGACTTCGTAGGACTCGAACTTCTCCTTCAGCTCTCGTACACTTTTGGCTCCATACAATATCATTTTATTGCACTCATCGTCTTGAATCCCTTCAATAATATATTTAATGGTCGCGGTGACTTCCATGTCTGCTTGTTTGGCTATCTCCAGCATCTGGTAGATGTACTCCTGATATGACTCATTTGGTTTCTTGGTTCTACGCGACAATTCTTTATGTATCTTATGCGCGTCTACCACTTGTGCGAACTCGGATCTCAATGCTTGCTTCATCTCAGACCACTTACGACAACATTTCTCATAGTTGACGTACAACTTAGCCGATCCGCGCAACAATCGCTTGGCATATACGACTTTCTGAACATCACTCCATTTGCACAACTTCGCCATATCTTCAAATTCTTCGAGCCAGCAACGGACGGTTACCTTATCATCACCGCTAAACGTACCCATAGACTCCTCAACGTCCTTAAATGTCAGCATTTGCGTTTGCCTTGTGCATTTTTTAACATCAGCTTCGTCTTCGCTTTCGTCAGAATCAACTTCATCTTCATCTTCATCTTCGCCATGCTCGGCTTCCAATGTAAGAGCAGCCCTCAGCCGATCCTGCAGCTCCTTCTTCTTTCCGGATATCTTCAGCTTACGGCTCTGCAACTCCTGTTTCAACTCGGGCAGCTTCATTGCGTCGACTCGTGCCAGCTCAGCATTGCCGCCATCTTTTTCACCAAGATCGACAATAGTGTTATCAGCACTTCCCTCGTCACTCATTGTGAATATCGGTTTATTTCAACTCTTTAGTAACAGTACTTCACCGTCACAGCACAACAACCGTTTCACAGGATACAACTTCACGATTACCGTGTAAATAGCTTTGACAGACAATCCTGTTTTCCTGTGTTTTTTATCCCGGACGAGCCCCCAAAATTGTGGGATATAAAATATATTTAATATAAACAGGAAAGATATATATATATAAGATTGAAAGAAACTAAAACTAATACAAGATAACCGACTACAACACAAAACAACTCGACTCAACACAACACAACACAACTCGACTCAACACAACACAACTCGACTCAACACAACGACTCAGTACATCCACACGCTCCGCCGGTTGTTCCAACTCTGCCCTTGTTCCGGAAAGCCCGCCTTTCCGAAAAGGACGCTACACCCCCACCACACACGCTTTCCTAGTCGCCCTCATGCCCAAATATGTACATCGCTTCGCCGCGCGCTTTCTCACCCCTACAAACCCTTGCGCGCGTCGCTGGGCCCGGTGACGCGTTGGGTTTTCCCCAACGGGCCTGTCTCCTCCGCGGTTCTCAACGTCTCCCTGAACTTATTCCGATACTACAAATTTGTAAAAAAATCCAAAAAAATCGAAGATATTTCCAATTAAATTTGCTAAAATTTCGTTCATAAAAATAAAAATTTGTAAAAAAATTAAAAAAAATCGAAGATAGTTCCAATTAAATTTGCTAAAATTTCGTTCATAAAAATAAAAATTTGTAAAAAAATCCAAAAAAATCGAAGACAGTTTCAATTAAATTTGCTAAAATTTCGTTCATAAAAATAAAAATTTGTAAAAAAATCCAAAAAAATCGAAGATAGTTTCAATTAAATTTGCTAAAATTTCGTTCATAAAAATTAAAATTTGTAAAAAAATCGAAGATATTTCCAATTAAATTTGCTAAAATTTCGTTCCTAAAAATAAAAATTTGTAAAAAAATTCAAAAAAATCGAAGATAGTTCCAATTAAATTTGCTAAAATTTCGTTCATAAAAATTAAAATTTGTAAAAAAATCCAAAAAATCGTAAATAGTTTCAATTAAATTTGCTAAAATTTCGTTCATAAAAATTAAAATTTGAAAAAAAATCGAAGATATTTTCTATTAAATTTGCTAAAATCTCGTTCATAAAAATTAAAATTTGAAAAAAAATCGAATGTAGTTTCAATTGAATTCGCTAAAATTTCGTTCATAAAAATTAAAATTTGTAAAAAAATCCAAAAAAAACGAAGATAGTTTCAATTAAATTTGCTAAAATTTCGTTCATAAAAATTAAAATTTGTAAAAAAATCCAAAAAATCGAAGTTAGTTTCAATTAAATTTACTAAAATTTGGTTTATTAAAATTAAAATTTGTAAAAAAATCGAAGATAGTTTCAATTAAATTTGCTAAAGTTTGGTTCATTAAAATTAAAATTTGTAAAAAAATCGAAGATAGTTTCAATTAAATTTGCTAAAATTCCGTTCACAAAAATTAAAATTTGTAAAAAAATCCAAAAAAATCGAAAATATTTCCAATTAAATTTGCTAAAATTTCGTTCATAAAAATTAAAATTTTTAAAAATATCCAAAAAAATCGGAGATCGTTTCAATTGAATTTGCGAAAATTTCGTTCATAAAATTTAATATTTGTAAAAAAATCCAAAAAAATCGAAGATAGTTTCAATTAAATTTGCTAAAATTTCGTTCATAAAAATTATTATTTTTAGAAAAACCAAAAAAATCGAAGATATTTTCAATTAAATTTGCTAAAATCTCGTTCATAAAAATTAAAATATGAAAAAACGAAGATATTTTCAATTAAATTTGATAAAATCTCGTTCCTAAAAATTAAAATTTGAAAAAAAAATCGAATATAGTTTCAATTGAATTCGCTAAAATTTCGTTTATAAAAATTAAAATTTTTAAAAAAATCGGAGATAGTTTCAATTGAATTTGCGAAAATTTCGTTCATAAAAATTAAAACTTTTAAAAAAATCCAAAAAAATCGAAGATATTTTCAATTAAATTTGCTAAAATCTCGTTCATAAAAATTAAAATATGAAAAAAACGAAGATATTTTCAATTAAATTTGATAAAATCTCGTTCCTAAAAATTAAAATTTGAAAAAAAAATCGAATATAGTTTCAATTGAATTCGCTAAAATTTCGTTTATAAAAATTAAAATTTTTAAAAAAATCGGAGATAGTTTCAATTGAATTTGCGAAAATTTCGTTCATAAAAATTAAAACTTTTAAAAAAATCCAAAAAAATCGAAGATAGTTCCAATTAAATTTGCTAAAATTTCGTTCATAAAAATAAAAATTTTTAAAAAAATTCAAAAAAATCGAAGATAGTTCCAATTAAATTTGCTAAAATTTCGTTCATAATAATAAAAATTTGTAAAAAAATCGAAGACAGTTTCAATTAAATTTGCTAAAATTTCGTTCATAAAAATTAAAATTTGTAAAAAAATCCAAAAAAATCGAAGATATTTCCAATTAAATTTGCTAAAATTTCGTTCATAAAAATAAAAATTTTTTAGAAAAATTCAAAAAAATCGAAGATAGTTCCAATTAAATTTGCTAAAATTTCGTTCATAAAAATAAAAATTTGTAAAAAAATCGAAGACAGTTTCAATTAAATTTGCTAAAATTTCGTTCATAAAAATTAAAAATTGAAAAAAAATCCCAAAAATCGAAGATAGTTTAAATTAAATTTGCTAAAATTTCGTTCATAAAAATAAAAATGTGTAAAAAAATCCAAAAAAATCGAAGATAGTTTCAATTAAATTTGCTAAAATTTCGTTCATAAAAATTAAAATTTGTAAAAAAATCCAAAAAAATCGAAGATATTTCCAATTAAATTTGCTAAAATTTCGTTCATAAAAATAAAAATTTTTTAAAAAAATTCAAAAAAATCGAAGATAGTTCCAATTAAATTTGCTAAAATTTCGTTCATAAAAATAAAAATTTGTAAAAAAATCGAAGACAGTTTCAATTAAATTTGCTAAAATTTCGTTCATAAAAATTAAAAATTGAAAAAAAATCCAAAAAATCGAAGATAGTTTAAATTAAATTTGCTAAAATTTCGTTCAAAAAATAAAAATTTGAAAAAAAATCCAAAAAATCGAAGATAGTTTCAATTAAATTTGCTAAAATTTCGTTCATAAAAATTAATATTTGAAAAAAAATCGAAGATATTTTCAATTAAATTTGCTAAAATCTCGTTCATAAAAATTAAAATTTGTAAAAAAATCGAAGATAGTTTCAATTAAATTTGCTTAAATTTCGTTCATAAAAATTACAATTTGAAAAAAAATCGAAGATAGTTTCAATTGAATTTGCTAAAATTTCGTTCATAAAAATAAAAATTTGTAAAAAAATCCAAAAAAATCGAAGTTAGTTTCAATTAAATTTACTAAAATTTGGTTCATTAAAATTAAAATTTGTAAAAAAAATCGAAGATATTTCCAATTAAATTTGCTAAAATTTCGTTCCTAAAAATAAAAATTTGTAAAAAAATTCAAAAAAATCGAAGATAATTCCAATTAAATTTGCTAAAATTTTGTTCATAAAAAGTAAAATTTGTAAAAAAATCGAAGATATTTCCAATTAAATTTGCTAAAATTTCGTTCCTAAAAATAAAAATTTGTAAAAAAATTCAAAATAATCGAAGATAGTTCCAATTAAATTTGCTAAAATTTCGTTCATTAAAATTACAATTTGAAAAAAAATAAAAAAAAATCGAAGATATTTTCAATTAAATGTGCTAAAATCTCGTTCATAAAAATTAAAATTTGAAAAAAAATCGAAGATAGTTTCAATTGAATTCGCTAAAATTTCGTTCATAAAAATTAAAATTTGTAAAAAAATCCAAAAAAATCGAAGATAGTTTCAATTAAATTTGCTAAAATTTCGTTCATAAAAATTAAAATTTGAAAAAAAAATCGAAGATATTTTCTATTAAATTTGCTAAAATCTCGTTCATAAAAATTAAAATTTGAAAAAATCGAATGTAGTTTCAATTGAATTCGCTAAAATTTCGTTCATAAAAATTAAAATTTGTAAAAAAATCCAAAAAAATCGAAGATAGTTTCAATTAAATTTGCTAAAATTTCGTTCATAAAAATTAAAATTTGTAAAAAAATCCCAAAAAATCGAAGATATTTCCAATTAAATTTGCTAAAATTTCGTTCATAAAAATAAAAATTTTTTAAAAAAATTCAAAAAATCGAAGATAGTTCCAATTAAATTTGCTAAAATTTCGTTCATAAAAATAAAAATTTGTAAAAAAATCGAAGACAGTTTCAATTAAATTTGCTAAAATTTCGTTCATAAAAATTAAAAATTGAAAAAAAATCCAAAAAATCGAAGATAGTTTAAATTAAATTTGCTAAAATTTCGTTCATAAAAATAAAAATGTGTAAAAAAATCCAAAAAAATCGAAGTTAGTTTCAATTAAATTTACTAAAATTTGGTTCATTAAAATTAAAATTTGTAAAAAAATCGAAGATAGTTTCAATTAAATTTGCTAAAATTTCGTTCATAAAAATTATTATTTTTAAAAAAACCCCAAAAAATCGAAGATATTTTCAATTAAATTTGCTAAAATCTCGTTCATAAAAATTAAAATATGAAAAAAAACGAAGATGGTTTCAATTAAATTTGTTAAAATTTCGTTCATATAAATTACAATTTTTAAAAAAATCCAAAAAAATCGAAGATAGTTTCAATTAAATTTGCTAAAATTTCGTTCACAAAAATTAAAATTTGTAAAAAAATCCAAAAAAATCGAAAATATTTCCAATTAAATTTGCTAAAATTTCGTTCATGAAAATAAAAATTTGTAAAAAAATTCAAAAAAATCGAAGATAGTTCCAATTAAATTTGCGAAAATTTCGTTCATAAAAATAAAAATTTTTAAAAAATCCAAAAAATCGAAGATAGTTTCAATTAAATTTGCTAAAATTTCGTTCATAAAAATTAAAATTTGAAAAAAAATCGAGGATAGTTTGAATTGAATTCGCTAAAATTTCGTTCATAAAAATTAAAATTTGTAAAAAAATCCAAAAAAATCGAAGATAGTTTCAATTAAATTTGCTAAAATTTCGTTCATAAAAATTAAAATTTGTAAAAAAATCGAAGATATTTCCAATTAAATTTGCTAAAATTTCGTTCCTAAAAATAAAAATTTGTAAAAAAATTCAAAAAAATCGGAGATAGTTCCAATTAAATTTGCTAAAATTTCGTTCATAAAAATAAAAATTTGTAAAAAAATAAAAAAAATCGAAGACAGTTTCAATTAAATTTGCTAAAATTTCGTTCATAAAAATTAAAATTTGAAAAAAAATCCTAAAAATCGAAGATAGTTTAAAATAAATTTGCTAAAATTTCGTTCATAAAAATAAAAATTTGTAAAAAAATCCAAAAAAATCGAAGTTTGTTTCAATTAAATTTACTAAAATTTGGTTCATTAAAATTAAAATTTGTTAAGAAATCGAAGATAGTTTCAATTAAATTTGCTAAAATTTCGTTCATAAAAGTTAAAATTTTTAAAAATATCCAAAAAAATCGGAGATCGTTTCAATTGAATTTGCGAAAATTTCGTTCATAAAATTTAATATTTGTAAAAAAATCCAAAAAAATCGAAGATAGTTTCAATTAAATTTGCTAAAATTTCGTTCATAAAAATTATTATTTTTAGAAAAACCAAAAAAATCGAAGATATTTTCAATTAAATTTGCTAAAATCTCGTTCATAAAAATTAAAATATGAAAAAAACGAAGATATTTTCAATTAAATTTGATAAAATCTCGTTCCTAAAAATTAAAATTTGAAAAAAAAATCGAATATAGTTTCAATTGAATTCGCTAAAATTACGTTTATAAAAATTAAAATTTTTAAAAAAATCGGAGATAGTTTCAATTGAATTTGCGAAAATTTCGTTCATAAAAATTAAAATTTGTAAAAAAATAAAAAAAAATCGAAGATAGTTTCAATTAAATTTGCTAAAATTTCGTTCATAAAAATTAAAACTTTTAAAAAAATCCAAAAAAATCGATGATATTTTCAATTAAATTTGCTAAAATCTCTTTCACAAAAATTAAAATTTGAAAAAAAAATCGAAGATAGTTTCAATTGAATTCGCTAAAAGTTCGTTCATAAAAATTAAAATTTGTAAAAAAATCCAAAAAATCGAAGATATTTCCAATTAAATTTGCTAAAATTTCGTTCATAAAAATAAAAATTTTTTAGAAAAATTCAAAAAAATCGAAGATAGTTCCAATTAAATTTGCTAAAATTTCGTTCATAAAAATAAAAATTTGTAAAAAAATCGAAGACAGTTTAAATTAAATTTGCTAAAATTTCGTTCATAAAAATAAAAATGTGTAAAAAAATCCAAAAAAATCGAAGTTAGTTTCAATTAAATTTACTAAAATTTGGTTCATTAAAATTAAAATTTGTAAAAAAATCGAAGATAGTTTCAATTAAATTTGCTAAAATTTCGTTCATAAAAATTAAAATTTTTCAAAAAATCCAAAAAAATCGAATATATTTCCAATTAAATTTGCTAAAATTTCGTTCCTAAAAATAAAAATTTGTAAAAAAATTCAAAAAAATCGGAGATAGTTCCAATTAAATTTGCTAAAAATTCGTTCATAAAAATTACAATTTGAAAAAAAATCCAAAAAAATCGAAGATATTTTCAATTAAATGTGCTAAATTCTCGTTCATAAAAATTAAAATTTGAAAAAAAATCGAAGATAGTTTCAATTGAATTCGCTAAAATTTCGTTCATAAAAATTAAAATTTGTAAAAAAATCCAAAAAATCGAAGATAGTTTCAATTAAATTTGCTAAAATTTCGTTCATAAAAATTAAAATTTGTCAAAAAATCAAAAAAAATCGAAGATATTTCCAATTAAATTTGTTAAATTTCGTTCATAAAAATAAAAATTTGTAAAAAAATTCAAAAAAATCGAAGATAGTTCCAATTAAATTTGCTAAAATTTCGTTCATAAAAATAAAAATTTGTAAAAAAATAAAAAAAAATCGAAGACAGTTTCAATTAAATTTGCTAAAATTTCGTTCATAAAAATTAAAATTTGAAAAAAAATCCTAAAAATCGAAGATAGTTCAAAATAAATTTGCTAAAATTTCGTTCATAAAAATAAAAATTTGTAAAAAAATCCAAAAAAATCGAAGTTTGTTTCAATTAAATTTACTAAAATTTGGTTCATTAAAATTAAAATTTGTAAAAAAATCGAAGATAGTTTCAATTAAATTTGCTAAAATTTCGTTCATAAAAATTAAAATATGAAAAAAACGAAGATAGTTTCAATTAAATTTGTTAAAATTTCGTTCATATAAATTAAAATTTTTAAAAAAATCCAAAAAAATCGAAGATAGTTTCAATTAAATTTGCTAAAATTTCGTTCACAAAAATTAAAATTTGTAAAAAAATCCAAAAAAATCGAAAATATTTCCAATTAAATTTGCTAAAATTTCGTTCATAAAAATTAAAATTTGTAAAAAAATCGAAGATAATTTCAATTAAATTTGCTAAAATTTCGTTCATAAAAATTAAAATTTGAAAAAAAATCGAGGATAGTTTGAATTGAATTCGCTAAAATTTCGTTCATAAAAATTAAAATTTGTAAAAAAAACCAAAAAAATCGAAGATAGTTTCAATTAAATTTGCTAAAATTTCGTTCATAAAAATTATTATTTTTAAAAAAAAAACAAAAAAATCGAAGATATTTTCAATTAAATTTGCTAAAATCTCGTTCATAAAAATTCAAATATGAAAAAAACGAAGATAGTTTCAATTAAATTTGTTAAAATTTCGTTCATAAAAATTAAAATTTTTAAAAAAATCCAAAAAAATCGAAGATAGTTTCAATTAAATTTGCTAAAATTTCGTTCACAAAAATTAAAATTTGTAAAAAAATCCAAAAAAATCGAAAATATTTCCAATTAAATTTGCTAAAATTTCGTTCATAAAAATTACAATTTGAAAAAAAATCGAAGATAGTTTCAATTGAATTTGCTAAAATTTCGTCCATAAAAATAAAAATTTGTAAAAAAATCCAAAAAAATCGAAGTTAGTTTCAATTAAATTTACTAAAATTTGGTTCATTAAAATTAAAATTTGTAAAAAAAATCGAAGATAATTCCAATTAAATTTGCTAAAATTTCGTTCCTAAAAATAAAAATTTGTAAAAAAATTCAAAAAAATCGATTATATTTCCAATTAAATTTGCTAAAATTTCGTTCATAAAAATAAAAATTTGTAAAAAAATTCAAAAAAATCGAAGATAGTTCCAATTAAATTTGCTAAAATTTCGTTCATAAAAATAAAAATTTGTAAAAAAATCGAAGACAGTTTCAATTAAATTTGCTAAAATTTCGTTCATAAAAATTAAAAATTGAAAAAAAATCCAAAAAATCGAAGATAGTTTAAATTAAATTTGCTAAAATTTCGTTCATAAAAATAAAAATGTGTAAAAAAATCCAAAAAAATCGAAGTTAGTTTCAATTAAATTTACTAAAATTTGGTTCATTAAAATTAAAATTTGTAAAAAAATCGAAGATAGTTTCAATTAAATTTGCTAAAATTTCGTTCATAAAAATTAAAATTTTTAAAAAAATCCAAAAAAATCGGAGATCGTTCCAATTGAATTTGCGAAAATTTCGTTCATAAAAATTAATATTTGTAAAAAAATCCAAAAAAATCGAAGATAGTTTCAATTAAATTTGCTAAAATTTCGTTCATAAAAATTATTATTTTTAAAAAAAACCAAAAAAATCGAAGATATTTTCAATTAAATTTGCTAAAATCTCGTTCATAAAAATTAAAATATGAAAAAAACGAAGATAGTTTCAATTAAATTTGTTAAAATTTCGTTCATAAAAATTAAAATTTGTAAAAAAATCCAAAAAAATCGAAGATATTTCCAATTAAATTTGCTAAAATTTCGTTCATAAAAATAAAAATTTTTTAGAAAAATTCAAAAAAATCGAAGATAGTTCCAATTAAATTTGCTAAAATTTCGTTCATAAAAATAAAAATTTGTAAAAAAATCGAAGACAGTTTCAATTAAATTTGCTAAAATTTCGTTCATAAAAATTAAAATTTGAAAAAAAATCCAAAAAATCGAAGATAGTTTAAATTAAATTTGCTAAAATTTCGTTCATAAAAATAAAAATTTGTAAAAAAATCCAAAAAAATCGAAGTTTGTTTCAATTAAATTTACTAAAATTTGGTACATTAAAATTAAAATTTGCAAAAAAATCGAAGATAGTTTCAATTAAATTTGCTAAAATTTCGTTCATAAAAATTAAAATTTTTAAAAATATCCAAAAAAATCGGAGATCGTTTCAATTGAATTTGCGAAAATTTCGTTCATAAAATTTAATATTTGTAAAAAAATCCAAAAAAATCGAAGATTGTTTCAATTAAATTTGCTAAAATTTCGTTCATAAAAATTATTATTTTTAGAAAAACCAAAAAAATCGAAGATGTTTTCAATTAAATTTGCTAAAATCTCGTTCATAAAAATTAAAATATGAAAAAAACGAAGATATTTTCAATTAAATTTGATAAAATCTCGTTCCTAAAAATTAAAATTTGAAAAAAAAATCGAATATAGTTTCAATTGAATTCGCTAAAATTTCGTTTATAAAAATTAAAATTTTTAAAAAAATCGGAGATAGTTTCAATTGAATTTGCGAAAATTTCGTTCATAAAAATTAAAATTTGTAAAAAAATCCAAAAAACTCGAAGATAGTTCCAATAAAAATTGCAAAAATTACGTTCATAAAAATTAAAATTTGAAAAAAAATTGAAGACAGTTTTAATTAAATTTGCTAAAATTTCGTTCATAAAAATTAAAATTTAAAAAAATATCCAAAAAATCGAAGATAGTTTAAATTAAATTTGCTAAAATTTCGTTCATAAAAATAAAAATTTGTAAAAAAATCCAAAAAAATCGAAGTTAGTTTCAATTAAATTTACTAAAATTTGGTTCATTAAAATTAAAATTTGTAAAAAAATCGAAGATAGTTTCAATTAAATTTGCTAAAATTTCGTTCATAAAAATTAAAATTTTTAAAAAAATCCAAAAAAATCGAAGATAGTTCCAATTAAATTTGCTAAAATTTCGTTCATAAAAATAAAAATTTGTAAAAAAATCCAAAAAAATCGAAGGCAGTTTTAATTAAATTTGCTAAAATTTCGTTCATAAAAATTAAAATTTGAAAAAAAATCCAAAAAATCGAAGATAGTCTAAATTAAATTTGCTAAAATTTCGTTCATAAAAATAAAAATTTGTAAAAAAATCCAAAAAAATCGAAGTTAGTTTCAATTAAATTTACTAAAATTTGGTTTATTAAAATTAAAATTTGTAAAAAAATCGAAGATAGTTTCAATTAAATTTGCTAAAATTTGGTTCATTAAAATTAAAATTTGTAAAAAAATCGAAGATAGTTTCAATTAAATTTGCTAAAATTTCGTTCACAAAAATTAAAATTTGTAAAAAAATCCAAAAAAATCGAAAATATTTCCAATTAAATTTGCTAAAATTTCGTTCATAAAAATAAAAATTTGTAAAAAAATTCAAAAAAATCGAAGATAGTTCCAATTAAATTTGCTAAAATTTCGTTCATAAAAATAAAAATTTTTAAAAAATCCAAAAAATCGAAGATAGTTTCAGTTAAATTTGCTAAAATTTCGTTCACAAAAATAAAAATTTGTAAAAAAATCCAAAAAATCGAAGATAATTTCAATTAAATTTGCTAAAATTTCGTTCATAAAAATTAAAATTTGAAAAAAAATCGAGGATAGTTTGAATTGAATTCGCTAAAATTTCGTTAATAAAAATTAAAATTTGTAAAAAAATCCAAAAAAATCGAAGATAGTTTCAATTAAATTTGCTAAAATTTCGTTCATAAAAATTAAAATTTGTAAAAAAATCGAAGATATTTCCAATTAAATTTGCTAAAATTTCGTTCCTAAAAATAAAAATTTGTAAAAAAATTCAAAAAAATCGGAGATAGTTCTCATCAAATTTGCTAAAATTTCGTTCATAAAAATTACAATTTGAAAAAATATCCAAAAAAATCGAAGATATTTTCAATTAAATGTGCTAAATTCTCTTTCATAAAAATTAAAATTTGAAAAAAAAATCGAATATAGTTTCAATTGAATTCGCTAAAATTTCGTTTATAAAAATTAAAAAAAAAATCGGAGATAGTTTCAATTGAATTTGCGAAAATTTCGTTCATAAAAATTAAAATTTGTAAAAAAATCCAAAAAACTCGAAGATAGTTCCAATAAAAATTGCAAAAATTACGTTCATAAAAATTAAAATTTGAAAAAAAATCGAAGATAGTTTCAATTGAATTTGCTAAAATTTCGTTCATAAAAATTAAAATTTGTAAAAAAATCAAAAAAATCGAAGATAGTTTCAATTAAATTTGCTAAAATTTCGTTCATAAAAATTAAAACTTTTAAAAAAATCCAAAAAAATCGAAGATATTTTCAATTAAATTTGCTAAAATCTCGTTCACAAAATTAAAATTTGAAAAAAAATCCAAAAATATCGCAAATAGTTTCAATTAAATTTGCTAAAATTTCGTTCATAAAAATTAAAATTTGAAAAAAAATCGAAGATATTTTCTATTAAATTTGCTAAAATCTCGTTCATAAAAATTAAAATTTGAAAAAAAATCGAATGTAGTTTCAATTGAATTCGCTAAAAGTTCGTTCATAAAAATTAAAATTTGTAAAAAAATCCAAAAAAATCGAAGATATTTCCAATTAAATTTGCTAAAATTTCGTTCATAAAAATAAAAATTTTTTAGAAAAATTCAAAAAAATCGAAGATAGTTCCAATTAAATTTGCTAAAATTTCGTTCATAAAAATAAAAATTTGTAAAAAAATCGAAGACAGTTTCAATTAAATTTGCTAAAATTTCGTTCATAAAAATTAAAAATTGAAAAAAAATCCAAAAAATCGAAGATAGTTTAAATTAAATTTGCTAAAATTTCGTTCATAAAAATAAAAATGTGTAAAAAAATCCAAAAAAATCGAAGTTAGTTTCAATTAAATTTACTAAAATTTGGTTCATTAAAATTAAAATTTGTAAAAAAATCGAAGATAGTTTCAATTAAATTTGCTAAAATTTCGTTCATAAAAATTGAAATTTTTGAAAAAATCCAAAAAAAGCGGAGACCGTTTCAATTGAATTTGCGAAAATTTCGTTCATAAAAATTAATATTTGTAAAAAAATCCAAAAAAATCGAAGATAGTTTCAATTAAATTTGCTAAAATTTCGTTCATAAAAATTAAAATTTCAAAAAAAATCGAAGATATTTTCAATTAAATTTGCTAAAATCTCGTTCATAAAAATTAAAATTTGAAAAAAAAACGAAGATAGTTTCAATTAAATTTGCTAAAATTTCGTTCATAAAAATTAAAATTTGTAAAAAAATCCAAAAAAATCGAAGATAGTTTCAATTAAATTTGCTAAAATTTCGTTCATAAAAATTATTAATTTTAAAAAAAACCAAAAAAATCGAAGATATTTTCAATTAAATTTGCTAAAATCTCGTTCATAAAAATTAAAATATGAAAAAAACGAAGATAGTTTCAATTAAATTTGTTAAAATTTCGTTCATAAAAATTAAAATTTTTAAAAAAATCCAAAAAAAATCGAAGATAGTTTCAATTAAATTTGCTAAAATTTCGTTCATAAAAATTAAAATTTGTGGGATATAAAATATATTTAATATAAACAGGAAAGATATATATATATATATAAGATTGAAAGAAACTAAAACTAATACAAGATAACCGACTATAACACAAAACAACTCGACTCAACACAACACAACACAACTCGACTCAACACAACACAACTCGACTCAACTCAACGACTCAGTACATCCACACGCTCCGCCGGTTGTTCCAACTCTGCCCTTGTTCCGGAAAGCCCGCCTTTCCGAAAAGGACGCTACACCCCCACCACACACGCTTTCCTAGTCGCCCTCATGCGCAAATATGTACATCGCTTCGCCGCGCGCTTTCTCACCCCGACAAACCCTTGCGCGCGTTGCTGGGCCCGGTGACGCGTTGGGTTTTCCCCAACGGGCCTGTCTCCTCCGCGGTTCTCAACGTCTCCCTGAACTTATTCCGATACTACATTCGGCCATCCTGATATGACATCTGCCCTCAGATGTCCTTGGTTCCACCCTACACCGATTCTCTATCCTCGGACAGATCGTCTTCCTCGTCGGTGACCCACGGCTTCATGTGGTCGGCAGCCGTAGACGTCGTCCGCGGACCCTCGTGTTCTCCAACCTTTTCCACCACGTAACGGTTATTCCTCAATACCCTTTTTACGCAGTAAGGCCCAAAATACTTCGCATGGAATTTCAAGCCTGGACCGGCCTGCGTTCTTTTAATTGCTATCAGCTTTCCCTGCCTGTACTCCGTGGCTTCTTAGCGATTCTTGTCAAACGATTTTCTGTTCTGCGCTTGAACCTCCGCGATTTTCCCCTTCGCTTGTAACCGCATCTCGTCACGCTCTTCTTGAAACATAGCGATCCACTCACCCTCTATCAACTTTCTGATCCCAGGATCCTCACGCATTCTTACATGTGTACCAAACAACAAACGAAAAGGCGTTGTGTTGGTACTCCTACTTGGTGTCGCGTTCAGATATTTCTGAGCTGATTCGAGGTATTTGTACCACTCCTCCGGCTTCGGCGCAGCTAATTTAGTCAGCAATGATATGAGCGTCCTATTGACCATTTCTATCTGCCCGTTCGCTCGCGGCATCCCCGTTGTTATCAACACGTGACAAATCCCTTCCTCTTTACAATAATCCTTAAAGGCGTCAGACGTAAAACTCGAACCGCGATCGGAAATAATTCGGTTGGGATTACCGAATATTACGGACTGCTTCCTTAAACGGTCAATGACTTCAGCAGAACTCGTTGACTTTGTCGGATACAACCAAACGAACTTCGTGAACGCATCAATAACAGCGAAAATATGTCGATAAGACTTCTTTGTAGACTGCAACGGTCCAAGATGGTCAATGTGGTACGTATCAAACGGCACTTCCCCCTTATCAATACTACACAAAAACCCCTCCTGCTTACCATGTTTCCGCTCGGCTAGAATACAATTTATACAATTTCGCACAACTTTTTCTACTTTCTGACGCATTCCCTTAAACCAATAATCTCTCTTTAATAATGCCTCAGTCTTAATCACCCCAAAGTGACCGCGTTCGTGCACCCGGCGGACTACCTGTACCTGCATTGGTTTAGGTACGACCACCAGCGGAGTGTCACTTACCACTCTGTACAACACGTCACGACTTACAACATAGCCATTCTTTCGGTATTGCTCAATGTTGTCACAAATTTTCCGCAATTCATCGTCTCCTCGTTGAGCTTCACGCAACCTGACAATAATTCCGTCGTCATCTTCCTCTACTAGCATAATCGTAGGCAACGGGTTTCTACTCAGGGCGTCGACATGAACCATACTTCTACCCGGCCTATGCTCAATCGTATACTGGAATTCCTGCAGCAGAAGAACCCATCTAGCTACTCGCACGCACAAATCTTTCTTATTCATTGTCAACGTAAACGCCTGACAATCGGTAACAATTTTAAATGAAATTCCTAACAGGTAAACTCGAAACTTTTTCAAGGATTTAATGATCGCTAAGACTTCAAGTTCATAACTCGGGTATTTCTCCTCGGCAGGCGTAGTTTTCCCACTCGCATAATACACGGGATGGAAGGCACCATCCTCGGTATCGCGCTGCAATAAAATTGCTCCATATCCTAAACCAGACGCATCAGTGTGCAACTCTGTCTCGGCGCCCGAACGATATAATTTTAATACCGGTGCACAACTCAACGTTAACTTCAATTTATTAAACGCTTCTAGTTCCAACGCACCAAACCTAAACTTAACATCCTTTCGCAACAAATCCGACATTGGACGCGCTATAACCGAATAACGATGGATAAATTTTCTAAAATATCCTGTTAGGCCTAAAAAACTCTGAACGTCCTTCACACACTGAGGTTTCGGGAATTTAATTACGGCTCTAGTCTTATGTTCTGACGGCTGAATGCAAGCATTTTCGACAATATGCCCTAAGTATTCTACCCTTGTTTGCAAAAGATTACATTTACTCCAATTCACTACTAATCCGTATTGACTCGCTACGCCCAATACAGTTTCAAGGTTTGCAATTGCACTTACAACATCATTAGCTAGAACTATTATATCATCCATGTAGACGCGAACCATACCCGCCGCTATTAATTTTCTAAACACGGCATGTATGAACCTTTGGAAAACGGCTGGCGAATTACAGAGTCCGAAAGGCACTCTCAAAAACTCGTAATGACCGTTGGGTACAACAAAAGCGGTATACTTTTGACTACCTTCTTCAATGGGCACATGAAAAAACCCATTCTTTAAATCAAGTGTGCTAAACACTTTCGCGCCCTGTAGTGAATCTAACTCGTCCTCTATTAACGGCAAAGGGTACCTGTCCTTCACTATTTTCTTATTCAGGTATCTAAAATCAATGCAAATTCTAATTGTACCATCTTTTTTCACGACCAACACTATCGGACTCCCATAATCCGAGTGAGACGGTCGTATAATCCCATTCTCTAACCACGCCTTTATTTGTTCATCGACTATTGCTTTTTCCTTAGGAGACAATCTTCGCGGTCTTTGGTAAACAGGCACATCATCAATAAGAATAATGTTCATCGTAACCCCTACTTCGCATGTTTTAATAGGCTTATAATTTTCGACTAAAACTTCTATTGCCTCTCTATGCTCAGGAACTGTAATATGCGACAGATCTACTCTATTCACTGCAGGTTCAACACTAATGCTATACACTTCTGGCACGTCTAGCTTCCTAATAGAAATTTCTCCCCCTTTCATAACTAGCTCTACTGAGTCTAGAAAGTCTGTACCAATTATTAAACCGTGTGACATCAACACCTCAGGTACAACATGTATGTCTATTGGATACACTACATGATCTATCGTTATGTGTGTTGAAAATACTCCTAACGTATGATGGCTTTCCACCGCAACGCCGCGAAATTGCAAAATCGTATTACTTAGTCTAGGCGCGCCAATTTTTACATAATGATCTGCTCGTATTAAATTCAAATCGCTGCCCGAATCTATTAACGCTACCAACTCACAATTTTCAATCTGTACCTCTTTAAGGCGTTTTTTCCTCGACGCTTCCGATGTACTACTCACATCCTTTACAGGTTTACTCTCACCTTTACATTGAAGCGCAACATGCCCATACCCCTGACATTTGAAACACTTCACGCCTTTACTTTTCGTCGGACAAGTCGCAATTAAATGGTTCTGGTCCCCACATAAGAAACATTTTCGTACACCTCCTTGCATCACAGCTCCAACACCTCCTCGCATCACAGCTCCAACACTTCCTCGGACCGCCTTCTTCGTCTTCTCTTCAGTTCGCCCGCTTTTCACTCTTGCATTCTCCTTCATGACTTCGTAGGACTCGAACTTCTCCTTCAGCTCTCGTACACTTTTGGCTCCATACAATATCATTTTATTGCACTCATCGTCTTGAATCCCTTCAATAATATATTTAATGGTCGCGGTGACTTCCATGTCTGCTTGTTTGGCTATCTCCAGCATCTGGTAGATGTACTCCTGATATGACTCATTTGGTTTCTTGGTTCTACGCGACAATTCTTTATGTATCTTATGCGCGTCTACCACTTGTGCGAACTCGGATCTCAATGCTTGCTTCATCTCAGACCACTTACGACAACATTTCTCATAGTTGACGTACAACTTAGCCGATCCGCGCAACAATCGCTTGGCATATACGACTTTCTGAACATCACTCCATTTGCACAACTTCGCCATATCTTCAAATTCTTCGAGCCAGCAACGGACGGTTACCTTATCATCACCGCTAAACGTACCCATAGACTCCTCAACGTCCTTAAATGTCAGCATTTGCGTTTGCCTTGTGCATTTTTTAACATCAGCTTCGTCTTCGCTTTCGTCAGAATCAACTTCATCTTCATCTTCATCTTCGCCATGCTCGGCTTCCAATGTAAGAGCAGCCCTCAGCCGATCCTGCAGCTCCTTCTTCTTTCCGGATATCTTCAGCTTACGGCTCTGCAACTCCTGTTTCAACTCGGGCAGCTTCATTGCGTCGACTCGTGCCAGCTCAGCATTGCCGCCATCTTTTTCACCAAGATCGACAATAGTGTTATCAGCACTTCCCTCGTCACTCATTGTGAATATCGGTTTATTTCAACTCTTTAGTAACAGTACTTCACCGTCACAGCACAACAACCGTTTCACAGGATACAACTTCACGATTACCGTGTAAATAGCTTTGACAGACAATCCTGTTTTCCTGTGTTTTTTATCCCGGACGAGCCCCCAAAATTGTGGGATATAAAATATATTTAATATAAACAGGAAAGATATATATATATATAAGATTGAAAGAAACTAAAACTAATACAAGATAACCGACTACAACACAAAACAACTCGACTCAACACAACACAACACAACTCGACTCAACACAACACAACTCGACTCAACACAACGACTCAGTACATCCACACGCTCCGCCGGTTGTTCCAACTCTGCCCTTGTTCCGGAAAGCCCGCCTTTCCGAAAAGGACGCTACACCCCCACCACACACGCTTTCCTAGTCGCCCTCATGCCCAAATATGTACATCGCTTCGCCGCGCGCTTTCTCACCCCTACAAACCCTTGCGCGCGTCGCTGGGCCCGGTGACGCGTTGGGTTTTCCCCAACGGGCCTGTCTCCTCCGCGGTTCTCAACGTCTCCCTGAACTTATTCCGATACTACAAATTTGTAAAAAAATCCAAAAAAATCGAAGATATTTCCAATTAAATTTGCTAAAATTTCGTTCATAAAAATAAAAATTTGTAAAAAAATTAAAAAAAATCGAAGATAGTTCCAATTAAATTTGCTAAAATTTCGTTCATAAAAATAAAAATTTGTAAAAAAATCCAAAAAAATCGAAGACAGTTTCAATTAAATTTGCTAAAATTTCGTTCATAAAAATAAAAATTTGTAAAAAAATCCAAAAAAATCGAAGATAGTTTCAATTAAATTTGCTAAAATTTCGTTCATAAAAATTAAAATTTGTAAAAAAATCGAAGATATTTCCAATTAAATTTGCTAAAATTTCGTTCCTAAAAATAAAAATTTGTAAAAAAATTCAAAAAAATCGAAGATAGTTCCAATTAAATTTGCTAAAATTTCGTTCATAAAAATTAAAATTTGTAAAAAAATCCAAAAAATCGAAGATATTTCCAATTAAATTTGCTAAAATTTCGTTCATAAAAATAAAAATTTTTTAGAAAAATTCAAAAAAATCGAAGATAGTTCCAATTAAATTTGCTAAAATTTCGTTCATAAAAATAAAAATTTGTAAAAAAATCGAAGACAGTTTAAATTAAATTTGCTAAAATTTCGTTCATAAAAATAAAAATGTGTAAAAAAATCCAAAAAAATCGAAGTTAGTTTCAATTAAATTTACTAAAATTTGGTTCATTAAAATTAAAATTTGTAAAAAAATCGAAGATAGTTTCAATTAAATTTGCTAAAATTTCGTTCATAAAAATTAAAATTTTTCAAAAAATCCAAAAAAATCGAATATATTTCCAATTAAATTTGCTAAAATTTCGTTCCTAAAAATAAAAATTTGTAAAAAAATTCAAAAAAATCGGAGATAGTTCCAATTAAATTTGCTAAAAATTCGTTCATAAAAATTACAATTTGAAAAAAAATCCAAAAAAATCGAAGATATTTTCAATTAAATGTGCTAAATTCTCGTTCATAAAAATTAAAATTTGAAAAAAAATCGAAGATAGTTTCAATTGAATTCGCTAAAATTTCGTTCATAAAAATTAAAATTTGTAAAAAAATCCAAAAAATCGAAGATAGTTTCAATTAAATTTGCTAAAATTTCGTTCATAAAAATTAAAATTTGTCAAAAAATCAAAAAAAATCGAAGATATTTCCAATTAAATTTGTTAAATTTCGTTCATAAAAATAAAAATTTGTAAAAAAATTCAAAAAAATCGAAGATAGTTCCAATTAAATTTGCTAAAATTTCGTTCATAAAAATAAAAATTTGTAAAAAAATAAAAAAAAATCGAAGACAGTTTCAATTAAATTTGCTAAAATTTCGTTCATAAAAATTAAAATTTGAAAAAAAATCCTAAAAATCGAAGATAGTTTAAAATAAATTTGCTAAAATTTCGTTCATAAAAATAAAAATTTGTAAAAAAATCCAAAAAAATCGAAGTTTGTTTCAATTAAATTTACTAAAATTTGGTTCATTAAAATTAAAATTTGTAAAAAAATCGAAGATAGTTTCAATTAAATTTGCTAAAATTTCGTTCATAAAAATTAAAATATGAAAAAAACGAAGATAGTTTCAATTAAATTTGTTAAAATTTCGTTCATATAAATTAAAATTTTTAAAAAAATCCAAAAAAATCGAAGATAGTTTCAATTAAATTTGCTAAAATTTCGTTCACAAAAATTAAAATTTGTAAAAAAATCCAAAAAAATCGAAAATATTTCCAATTAAATTTGCTAAAATTTCGTTCATAAAAATTAAAAATTGAAAAAAAATCAAAAAAATCGAAGATAGTTTAAATTAAATTTGCTAAAATTTCGTTCATAAAAATAAAAATGTGTAAAAAAATCCAAAAAAATCGAAGTTAGTTTCAATTAAATTTACTAAAATTTGGTTCATTAAAATTAAAATTTGTAAAAAAATCGAAGATAGTTTCAATTAAATTTGCTAAAATTTCGTTCATAAAAATTGAAATTTTTGAAAAAATCCAAAAAAAGCGGAGACCGTTTCAATTGAATTTGCGAAAATTTCGTTCATAAAAATTAATATTTGTAAAAAAATCCAAAAAAATCGAAGATAGTTTCAATTAAATTTGCTAAAATTTCGTTCATAAAAATTAAAATTTCAAAAAAAATCGAAGATATTTTCAATTAAATTTGCTAAAATCTCGTTCATAAAAATTAAAATTTGAAAAAAAAACGAAGATAGTTTCAATTAAATTTGCTAAAATTTCGTTCATAAAAATTAAAATTTGTAAAAAAATCCAAAAAAATCGAAGATAGTTTCAATTAAATTTGCTAAAATTTCGTTCATAAAAATTATTAATTTTAAAAAAAACCAAAAAAATCGAAGATATTTTCAATTAAATTTGCTAAAATCTCGTTCATAAAAATTAAAATATGAAAAAAACGAAGATAGTTTCAATTAAATTTGTTAAAATTTCGTTCATAAAAATTAAAATTTTTAAAAAAATCCAAAAAAATCGAAGATAGTTTCAATTAAATTTGCTAAAATTTCGTTCATAAAAATTAAAATTTGTGGGATATAAAATATATTTAATATAAACAGGAAAGATATATATATATATAAGATTGAAAGAAACTAAAACTAATACAAGATAACCGACTATAACACAAAACAACTCGACTCAACACAACACAACACAACTCGACTCAACACAACACAACTCGACTCAACTCAACGACTCAGTACATCCACACGCTCCGCCGGTTGTTCCAACTCTGCCCTTGTTCCGGAAAGCCCGCCTTTCCGAAAAGGACGCTACACCCCCACCACACACGCTTTCCTAGTCGCCCTCATGCCCAAATATGTACATCGCTTCGCCGCGCGCTTTCTCACCCCGACAAACCCTTGCGCGCGTTGCTGGGCCCGGTGACGCGTTGGGTTTTCCCCAACGGGCCTGTCTCCTCCGCGGTTCTCAACGTCTCCCTGAACTTATTCCGATACTACATTCGGCCATCCTGATATGACATCTGCCCTCAGATGTCCTTGGTTCCACCCTACACCGATTCTCTATCCTCGGACAGATCGTCTTCCTCGTCGGTGACCCACGGCTTCATGTGGTCGGCAGCCGTAGACGTCGTCCGCGGACCCTCGTGTTCTCCAACCTTTTCCACCACGTAACGGTTATTCCTCAATACCCTTTTTACGCAGTAAGGCCCAAAATACTTCGCATGGAATTTCAAGCCTGGACCGGCCTGCGTTCTTTTAATTGCTATCAGCTTTCCCTGCCTGTACTCCGTGGCTTCTTAGCGATTCTTGTCAAACGATTTTCTGTTCTGCGCTTGAACCTCCGCGATTTTCCCCTTCGCTTGTAACCGCATCTCGTCACGCTCTTCTTGAAACATAGCGATCCACTCACCCTCTATCAACTTTCTGATCCCAGGATCCTCACGCATTCTTACATGTGTACCAAACAACAAACGAAAAGGCGTTGTGTTGGTACTCCTACTTGGTGTCGCGTTCAGATATTTCTGAGCTGATTCGAGGTATTTGTACCACTCCTCCGGCTTCGGCGCAGCTAATTTAGTCAGCAATGATATGAGCGTCCTATTGACCATTTCTATCTGCCCGTTCGCTCGCGGCATCCCCGTTGTTATCAACACGTGACAAATCCCTTCCTCTTTACAATAATCCTTAAAGGCGTCAGACGTAAAACTCGAACCGCGATCGGAAATAATTCGGTTGGGATTACCGAATATTACGGACTGCTTCCTTAAACGGTCAATGACTTCAGCAGAACTCGTTGACTTTGTCGGATACAACCAAACGAACTTCGTGAACGCATCAATAACAGCGAAAATATGTCGATAAGACTTCTTTGTAGACTGCAACGGTCCAAGATGGTCAATGTGGTACGTATCAAACGGCACTTCCCCCTTATCAATACTACACAAAAACCCCTCCTGCTTACCATGTTTCCGCTCGGCTAGAATACAATTTATACAATTTCGCACAACTTTTTCTACTTTCTGACGCATTCCCTTAAACCAATAATCTCTCTTTAATAATGCCTCAGTCTTAATCACCCCAAAGTGACCGCGTTCGTGCACCCGGCGGACTACCTGTACCTGCATTGGTTTAGGTACGACCACCAGCGGAGTGTCACTTACCACTCTGTACAACACGTCACGACTTACAACATAGCCATTCTTTCGGTATTGCTCAATGTTGTCACAAATTTTCCGCAATTCATCGTCTCCTCGTTGAGCTTCACGCAACCTGACAATAATTCCGTCGTCATCTTCCTCTACTAGCATAATCGTAGGCAACGGGTTTCTACTCAGGGCGTCGACATGAACCATACTTCTACCCGGCCTATGCTCAATCGTATACTGGAATTCCTGCAGCAGAAGAACCCATCTAGCTACTCGCACGCACAAATCTTTCTTATTCATTGTCAACGTAAACGCCTGACAATCGGTAACAATTTTAAATGAAATTCCTAACAGGTAAACTCGAAACTTTTTCAAGGATTTAATGATCGCTAAGACTTCAAGTTCATAACTCGGGTATTTCTCCTCGGCAGGCGTAGTTTTCCCACTCGCATAATACACGGGATGGAAGGCACCATCCTCGGTATCGCGCTGCAATAAAATTGCTCCATATCCTAAACCAGACGCATCAGTGTGCAACTCTGTCTCGGCGCCCGAACGATATAATTTTAATACCGGTGCACAACTCAACGTTAACTTCAATTTATTAAACGCTTCTAGTTCCAACGCACCAAACCTAAACTTAACATCCTTTCGCAACAAATCCGACATTGGACGCGCTATAACCGAATAACGATGGATAAATTTTCTAAAATATCCTGTTAGGCCTAAAAAACTCTGAACGTCCTTCACACACTGAGGTTTCGGGAATTTAATTACGGCTCTAGTCTTATGTTCTGACGGCTGAATGCAAGCATTTTCGACAATATGCCCTAAGTATTCTACCCTTGTTTGCAAAAGATTACATTTACTCCAATTCACTACTAATCCGTATTGACTCGCTACGCCCAATACAGTTTCAAGGTTTGCAATTGCACTTACAACATCATTAGCTAGAACTATTATATCATCCATGTAGACGCGAACCATACCCGCCGCTATTAATTTTCTAAACACGGCATGTATGAACCTTTGGAAAACGGCTGGCGAATTACAGAGTCCGAAAGGCACTCTCAAAAACTCGTAATGACCGTTGGGTACAACAAAAGCGGTATACTTTTGACTACCTTCTTCAATGGGCACATGAAAAAACCCATTCTTTAAATCAAGTGTGCTAAACACTTTCGCGCCCTGTAGTGAATCTAACTCGTCCTCTATTAACGGCAAAGGGTACCTGTCCTTCACTATTTTCTTATTCAGGTATCTAAAATCAATGCAAATTCTAATTGTACCATCTTTTTTCACGACCAACACTATCGGACTCCCATAATCCGAGTGAGACGGTCGTATAATCCCATTCTCTAACCACGCCTTTATTTGTTCATCGACTATTGCTTTTTCCTTAGGAGACAATCTTCGCGGTCTTTGGTAAACAGGCACATCATCAATAAGAATAATGTTCATCGTAACCCCTACTTCGCATGTTTTAATAGGCTTATAATTTTCGACTAAAACTTCTATTGCCTCTCTATGCTCAGGAACTGTAATATGCGACAGATCTACTCTATTCACTGCAGGTTCAACACTAATGCTATACACTTCTGGCACGTCTAGCTTCCTAATAGAAATTTCTCCCCCTTTCATAACTAGCTCTACTGAGTCTAGAAAGTCTGTACCAATTATTAAACCGTGTGACATCAACACCTCAGGTACAACATGTATGTCTATTGGATACACTACATGATCTATCGTTATGTGTGTTGAAAATACTCCTAACGTATGATGGCTTTCCACCGCAACGCCGCGAAATTGCAAAATCGTATTACTTAGTCTAGGCGCGCCAATTTTTACATAATGATCTGCTCGTATTAAATTCAAATCGCTGCCCGAATCTATTAACGCTACCAACTCACAATTTTCAATCTGTACCTCTTTAAGGCGTTTTTTCCTCGACGCTTCCGATGTACTACTCACATCCTTTACAGGTTTACTCTCACCTTTACATTGAAGCGCAACATGCCCATACCCCTGACATTTGAAACACTTCACGCCTTTACTTTTCGTCGGACAAGTCGCAATTAAATGGTTCTGGTCCCCACATAAGAAACATTTTCGTACACCTCCTTGCATCACAGCTCCAACACCTCCTCGCATCACAGCTCCAACACTTCCTCGGACCGCCTTCTTCGTCTTCTCTTCAGTTCGCCCGCTTTTCACTCTTGCATTCTCCTTCATGACTTCGTAGGACTCGAACTTCTCCTTCAGCTCTCGTACACTTTTGGCTCCATACAATATCATTTTATTGCACTCATCGTCTTGAATCCCTTCAATAATATATTTAATGGTCGCGGTGACTTCCATGTCTGCTTGTTTGGCTATCTCCAGCATCTGGTAGATGTACTCCTGATATGACTCATTTGGTTTCTTGGTTCTACGCGACAATTCTTTATGTATCTTATGCGCGTCTACCACTTGTGCGAACTCGGATCTCAATGCTTGCTTCATCTCAGACCACTTACGACAACATTTCTCATAGTTGACGTACAACTTAGCCGATCCGCGCAACAATCGCTTGGCATATACGACTTTCTGAACATCACTCCATTTGCACAACTTCGCCATATCTTCAAATTCTTCGAGCCAGCAACGGACGGTTACCTTATCATCACCGCTAAACGTACCCATAGACTCCTCAACGTCCTTAAATGTCAGCATTTGCGTTTGCCTTGTGCATTTTTTAACATCAGCTTCGTCTTCGCTTTCGTCAGAATCAACTTCATCTTCATCTTCATCTTCGCCATGCTCGGCTTCCAATGTAAGAGCAGCCCTCAGCCGATCCTGCAGCTCCTTCTTCTTTCCGGATATCTTCAGCTTACGGCTCTGCAACTCCTGTTTCAACTCGGGCAGCTTCATTGCGTCGACTCGTGCCAGCTCAGCATTGCCGCCATCTTTTTCACCAAGATCGACAATAGTGTTATCAGCACTTCCCTCGTCACTCATTGTGAATATCGGTTTATTTCAACTCTTTAGTAACAGTACTTCACCGTCACAGCACAACAACCGTTTCACAGGATACAACTTCACGATTACCGTGTAAATAGCTTTGACAGACAATCCTGTTTTCCTGTGTTTTTTATCCCGGACGAGCCCCCAAAATTGTGGGATATAAAATATATTTAATATAAACAGGAAAGATATATATATATATAAGATTGAAAGAAACTAAAACTAATACAAGATAACCGACTACAACACAAAACAACTCGACTCAACACAACACAACACAACTCGACTCAACACAACACAACTCGACTCAACACAACGACTCAGTACATCCACACGCTCCGCCGGTTGTTCCAACTCTGCCCTTGTTCCGGAAAGCCCGCCTTTCCGAAAAGGACGCTACACCCCCACCACACACGCTTTCCTAGTCGCCCTCATGCCCAAATATGTACATCGCTTCGCCGCGCGCTTTCTCACCCCTACAAACCCTTGCGCGCGTCGCTGGGCCCGGTGACGCGTTGGGTTTTCCCCAACGGGCCTGTCTCCTCCGCGGTTCTCAACGTCTCCCTGAACTTATTCCGATACTACAAATTTGTAAAAAAATCCAAAAAAATCGAAGATATTTCCAATTAAATTTGCTAAAATTTCGTTCATAAAAATAAAAATTTGTAAAAAAATTAAAAAAAATCGAAGATAGTTCCAATTAAATTTGCTAAAATTTCGTTCATAAAAATAAAAATTTGTAAAAAAATCCAAAAAAATCGAAGACAGTTTCAATTAAATTTGCTAAAATTTCGTTCATAAAAATAAAAATTTGTAAAAAAATCCAAAAAAATCGAAGATAGTTTCAATTAAATTTGCTAAAATTTCGTTCATAAAAATTAAAATTTGTAAAAAAATCGAAGATATTTCCAATTAAATTTGCTAAAATTTCGTTCCTAAAAATAAAAATTTGTAAAAAAATTCAAAAAAATCGAAGATAGTTCCAATTAAATTTGCTAAAATTTCGTTCATAAAAATTAAAATTTGTAAAAAAATCCAAAAAATCGAAGATATTTCCAATTAAATTTGCTAAAATTTCGTTCATAAAAATAAAAATTTTTTAGAAAAATTCAAAAAAATCGAAGATAGTTCCAATTAAATTTGCTAAAATTTCGTTCATAAAAATAAAAATTTGTAAAAAAATCGAAGACAGTTTAAATTAAATTTGCTAAAATTTCGTTCATAAAAATAAAAATGTGTAAAAAAATCCAAAAAAATCGAAGTTAGTTTCAATTAAATTTACTAAAATTTGGTTCATTAAAATTAAAATTTGTAAAAAAATCGAAGATAGTTTCAATTAAATTTGCTAAAATTTCGTTCATAAAAATTAAAATTTTTCAAAAATCCAAAAAAATCGAATATATTTCCAATTAAATTTGCTAAAATTTCGTTCCTAAA
>CAWVQI010000382.1:0-2500 GCA_963932335.1 Andrena marginata
AACCAAAGCTTTTGGGTTCCGGGGGAAGTATGGTTGCAAAGCTGAAACTTAAAGGAATTGACGGAAGGGCACCACCAGGAGTGGAGCCTGCGGCTTAATTTGACTCAACACGGGAAACCTCACCAGGCCCGGACACCGGAAGGATTGACAGATTTATAGCTCTTTCTTGATTCGGTGGGTGGTGGTGCATGGCCGTTCTTAGTTGGTGGAGCGATTTGTCTGGTTAATTCCGATAACGAACGAGACTCTAGCCTGCTAAATAGACGTAACTTATGGTATCACGAAGGTCCCCGACTTCGGTCGGTGGGTTTTTACTACCAACGTACAAACAAATCTTCTTAGAGGGACAGGCGGCTTCTAGCCGCACGAGATTGAGCAATAACAGGTCTGTGATGCCCTTAGATGTTCTGGGCCGCACGCGCGCTACACTGAAGGAATCAGCGTGTTTTCCCTGGCCGAAAGGCCCGGGTAACCCGCTGAACCTCCTTCGTGCTAGGGATTGGGGCTTGCAATTATTCCCCATGAACGAGGAATTCCCAGTAAGCGCGAGTCATAAGCTCGCGTTGATTACGTCCCTGCCCTTTGTACACACCGCCCGTCGCTACTACCGATTGAATGATTTAGTGAGGTCTTCGGACTGGTGCGCGGCAATGTCTCGGCATTGCCGATGTTGCCGGGAAGATGACCAAACTTGATCATTTAGAGGAAGTAAAAGTCGTAACAAGGTTTCCGTAGGTGAACCTGCGGAAGGATCATTAACAAGGCTCAAAGAGCAAAAAGCAGAAAGCTTGAAAAACCGTAACTATGCAAAAAACAATATATATATATATATATATATATATATATATATATATATGCGATGCATTTTATATATAAACAGATACCAAAGACTTAAATGCGAATGCATTTACGAGAACGGATACCAAAAACTAAATGCGAAGCATTTACGAACACAGATACCAAAAACTAAATGCGACAGCATTTACGAACAGATACCAAAAGCTAAATGCGAAAAGCATTTTAGCAACGCCGTTGGCACGGCTTACGTGTCGGAGGTCGCTGCAGACGGAGAACCTGGTTTCTCACCGCGACGCTCCCGTCCGCTGCCATCGGTGAAGCGCAAAGAGCCAAACCGCCGCCAGACCGCCAGTCACCAGGGGGGGAGGGGGGAGGGAGAGAGAGAAGAGGCCGCCAACCGTCTTTGTGACCGGGACGATAAATAATACGAACGCAATCACGAGTGCGCTAGCGCGAGGTTCTTTCGAGAGGGCGTCGTTAACGGGATCGGGAATAACTAGACCCGTCGTAGCGATCGTCCTCTGCGGTAACCCGCCGCCTCGTCGATTCGCGTTCACCTCGTATCGGAGGCGCGTTGCCGGTTATTATACCGCGATACCGGCCCCCGCCCCGGTGTCTGTGCGTGGTGTCTGCGCGAGCGTGTGTTTAGAAGCTCGTACCGAGAAAAAGGAGTCAGTCGCGACCCAAGACAGGGACGAAAGAAAACGCATAACAAGCGCTCCGAGTGGGTTAAGTTAAACGCGCGAGAATAATAGAATGAGAGCAGGAACGAGCCGCCCTCGAAGCCTCGGCTTCTCGCGACGTTCCTCTCCTCCGACTCTCGACGACGTTTCTTCCACTCGCATCCCGCTTCTCCTAGGTCTTTGGTCGCGCACTCCGAAATTGTCCTGGGACTTGACACTCTCCTCGGAGGGGATCCGGGTAACCTAGGGGGCGGCGGCTCGCGCCACCGCCATCCATCGCGTCGATGTGCATCCCGAGTATAATCGCTCGCTTAATCGCGCGCCCTGATAGCCGAAAAAAAGGGACCGGCTGTGAAGCTTCGATAGCGATAGTCCGAAGATTGGACCGATCGAAGCCGGCCGTGCGTCCGCTTTCGAGGGGCGGCCCGACGATAAGAGAGCGTGCGTGCGTGAGAGGATGCTGCCGCGTGCGGTGTGGCCCCCCGCCCCGAGTACACGGTTTATATTATTACGGTTCTCGTACCCGGCCGTGTATCTCGAAGGTTTTTAAATGATATGTACGCTCGGCCCGCCGGACGTGTTCGCGGTATTTCCGCGGTACGCTTCGGCGGTGTTTTCACGTCCTGGAGACAAATCGGACACCGTGTCGTCAACGCTGGCGACGCCCGGACCTCCTTCGCGCGCTGGTTGGAGGCGCACGGGCCTCGGCTTCATCCGAACCGAGAACACAAAGATAATAACGAATATATTTAATAACACGATTACCCTGAACGGTGGATCACTTGGCTCGTGGGTCGATGAAGAACGCAGCTAATTGCGCGTCAACGTGTGAACTGCAGGACACATGAACATCGACATTTCGAACGCACATTGCGGTCCACGGATACAATTCCTGGACCACGCCTGGCTGAGGGTCGTTATCACATACAAAAGACTGCTTGCGTCGGTTCTGCGTACATAATCATCATCGCATCCTCGCCGTCTCGCGTTTCCGAAGATGTAACGCGTTTCGGAGTCGG
>CAWVQI010000382.1:10000-12500 GCA_963932335.1 Andrena marginata
CATTGCGATCAATTCATATTAAGGTTCCGACCCCGGTCGTCGCGCTGGTTTGCGAGATAATCGCGAATAACTCCAATCGCTCCGAAAATTTTTAAAGTACCGCGAGCTCTCAGAGTCGTTCCGCACCATCCCCCGAACACAGAGTCGTCCGATCGTCGAAAACGACCACTGATCCTTTCGTGTCGCGACATTGCGATCAATTCATATTAAGGTTCCGACCCCGGTCGTCGCGCTGGTTTGCGAGATAATCGCGAATAACTCCAATCGCTCCGAAAATTTTTAAAGTACCGCGAGCTCTCAGCGTCCTTCCGCACCATCCCCCGAACACAGAGTCGTCCGATCGTCGAAAACGACCATTGATCCTTGCGTGTCGCGTCATTGCGATCAATTCATATTAAGGTTTCGACCCCGGTCGTCGCGCTGGTTTTCGAGATAATCGCGAATAACTCCAATCGCTCCGAAAATTTTTAAAGTACCGCGAGCTCTCAGCGTCCTTCCGCACCATCCTCCGAACACAGAGTCGTCCGATCGTCGAAAACGACCACTGATCCTTGCGTGTCGCGACATTGCGATCAATTCATATTAAGGTTCCGACCCCGGTCGTCGCGCTGGTTTGCGAGATAATCGCGAATAACTCCAATCGCTCCGAAAATTTTTAAAGTACCGCGAGCTCTCAGCGTCCTTCCGCACCATCCCCCGAACACAGAGTCGTCCGATCGTCGAAAACGACCATTGATCCTTGCGTGTCGCGTCATTGCGATCAATTCATATTAAGGTTTCGACCCCGGTCGTCGCGCTGGTTTTCGAGATAATCGCGAATAACTCCAATCGCTCCGAAAATTTTTAAAGTACCGCGAGCTCTCAGCGTCCTTCCGCACCATCCTCCGAACACAGAGTCGTCCGATCGTCGAAAACGACCACTGATCCTTGCGTGTCGCGACATTGCGATCAATTCATATTAAGGTTCCGACCCCGGTCGTCGCGCTGGTTTGCGAGATAATCGCGAATAACTCCAATCGCTCCGAAAATTTTTAAAGTATCGCGAGCTCTCAGAGTCGTTCCGCACCATCCTCCGAACACAGAGTCGTCCGATCGTCGAAAACGACCACTGATCCTTTCGTGTCGCGACATTGCGATCAATTCATATTAAGGTTCCGACCCCGGTCGTCGCGCTGGTTTGCGAGATAATCGCGAATAACTCCAATCGCTCCGAAAATTTTTAAAGTACCGCGAGCTCTCAGCGTCCTTCCGCACCATCCCCCGAACACAGAGTCGTCCGATCGTCGAAAACGACCACTGATCCTTTCGTGTCGCGACATTGCGATCAATTCATATTAAGGTTCCGACCCCGGTCGTCGCGCTGGTTTGCGAGATAATCGCGAATAACTCCAATCGCTCCGAAAATTTTTAAAGTACCGCGAGCTCTCAGAGTCGTTCCGCACCATCCTCCGAACACAGAGTCGTCCGATCGTCGAAAACGACCACTGATCCTTGCGTGTCGCGACATTGCGATCAATTCATATTAAGGTTTCGACCCCGGTCGTCGCGCTGGTTTTCGAGATAATCGCGAATAACTCCAATCGCTCCGAAAATTTTCAAAGTCCCTAGATATTATTTTTGAATGTCGTTTGGGATCGAGTATGTATCGTGTTAATGTTCGCGGCAAATGTTTATAATAATTCGTTAAGTCGTTTTACTCTTGTATCCGACGCTCTCCGCGGCTAAGTCCCAACGTGCCGGTCGAACGGTCTGTTGTAGCGGCGGTTTGCGCCCATAAGCGGCCGTGCGTAAGGTACGGCGGCGCCGGCGTTCCGGCCGGCCGTTCGGTATCTATAAGGGAGAGCGACGGTCCGAGCGTCTCGGTCGGAGCAGCGTTGGGTGCGTGGCTATTCTATGACCTCGGTTGAGAAGCAGTCACCGCTCCTCGAGAATTTGTCTCGACTGTTCTTACCGTGTTGCGTTTTTGGATTTCTCCACACAGCATTACCACGGGTCGGTGTCTATAAGTCCGAATGGCCCTTATGTGGTGAGCGTCCATAAGTGACGTTGGTGACACATATGCAATTCTGTGTATGCTTGTACGACCTCGTGCATTCAACTCTTCATCCACGCAGATGGACGAATTTAAACTTAACAAAACGCTAAGGAAGGCTAGCGTCGGGTACATATAAAGTATCGAACTGAAAGTTCGAACTTTGAAAGAGGGAGAAAGTAGATACAAACCCATAGAGGTGTCAGATATCGATATGCCTAGCGCGCACATTACGTACCAACTCGTTATGACCAGCATGGCACGATTCGCGCTTTCCCGTTTGCTCAGCATGCACTTGTCCGCGCTATTACGTACATGACCAGCGTGAATGTTACGCGCTTTGTCGATTTGTCCAGCGTGTAGTGGTCCGTGCTTCTACGGTGGATGCTAGCGCGCGTGTACTCCGTGCTTCCCGATGGATGCAGCGGTACGCGTGATACGCGCTTTATCGAGCATCCGATGCCATCC
>CAWVQI010000382.1:15000-17500 GCA_963932335.1 Andrena marginata
TATATATATATATATATATATATATATATATATATATGCGATGCATTTTATATATAAACAGATACCAAAGACTTAAATGCGAATGCATTTACGAGAACGGATACCAAAAACTAAATGCGAAAGCATTTACGAACACAGATACCAAAAACTAAATGCGACAGCATTTACGAACAGATACCAAAAGCTAAATGCGAAAAGCATTTTAGCAACGCCGTTGGCACGGCTTACGTGTCGGAGGTCGCTGCAGACGGAGAACCTGGTTTCTCACCGCGACGCTCCCGTCCGCTGCCATCGGTGAAGCGCAAAGAGCCAAACCGCCGCCAGACCGCCAGTCACCAGGGGGGGAGGGGGGAGGGAGAGAGAGAAGAGGCCGCCAACCGTCTTTGTGACCGGGACGATAAATAATACGAACGCAATCACGAGTGCGCTAGCGCGAGGTTCTTTCGAGAGGGCGTCGTTAACGGGATCGGGAATAACTAGACCCGTCGTAGCGATCGTCCTCTGCGGTAACCCGCCGCCTCGTCGATTCGCGTTCACCTCGTATCGGAGGCGCGTTGCCGGTTATTATACCGCGATACCGGCCCCCGCCCCGGTGTCTGTGCGTGGTGTCTGCGCGAGCGTGTGTTTAGAAGCTCGTACCGAGAAAAAGGAGTCAGTCGCGACCCAAGACAGGGACGAAAGAAAACGCATAACAAGCGCTCCGAGTGGGTTAAGTTAAACGCGCGAGAATAATAGAATGAGAGCAGGAACGAGCCGCCCTCGAAGCCTCGGCTTCTCGCGACGTTCCTCTCCTCCGACTCTCGACGACGTTTCTTCCACTCGCATCCCGCTTCTCCTAGGTCTTTGGTCGCGCACTCCGAAATTGTCCTGGGACTTGACACTCTCCTCGGAGGGGATCCGGGTAACCTAGGGGGCGGCGGCTCGCGCCACCGCCATCCATCGCGTCGATGTGCATCCCGAGTATAATCGCTCGCTTAATCGCGCGCCCTGATAGCCGAAAAAAAGGGACCGGCTGTGAAGCTTCGATAGCGATAGTCCGAAGATTGGACCGATCGAAGCCGGCCGTGCGTCCGCTTTCGAGGGGCGGCCCGACGATAAGAGAGCGTGCGTGCGTGAGAGGATGCTGCCGCGTGCGGTGTGGCCCCCCGCCCCGAGTACACGGTTTATATTATTACGGTTCTCGTACCCGGCCGTGTATCTCGAAGGTTTTTAAATGATATGTACGCTCGGCCCGCCGGACGTGTTCGCGGTATTTCCGCGGTACGCTTCGGCGGTGTTTTCACGTCCTGGAGACAAATCGGACACCGTGTCGTCAACGCTGGCGACGCCCGGACCTCCTTCGCGCGCTGGTTGGAGGCGCACGGGCCTCGGCTTCATCCGAACCGAGAACACAAAGATAATAACGAATATATTTAATAACACGATTACCCTGAACGGTGGATCACTTGGCTCGTGGGTCGATGAAGAACGCAGCTAATTGCGCGTCAACGTGTGAACTGCAGGACACATGAACATCGACATTTCGAACGCACATTGCGGTCCACGGATACAATTCCTGGACCACGCCTGGCTGAGGGTCGTTATCACATACAAAAGACTGCTTGCGTCGGTTCTGCGTACATAATCATCATCGCATCCTCGCCGTCTCGCGTTTCCGAAGATGTAACGCGTTTCGGAGTCGGGACGGATGATAATATACACGCCAGATACGCGACGTACGAGCGAAAGTTGGGATGTTCGTCGGCGTTTGCAACGGCTCGCGCGTGAGAATCGTGAAGCGTGTGTGTTGTACTCTCCTCCTGTGCGAGAACCAGAAAAAGAGAGAGGCGAAATGTGTGATGAATGATCGCTTAGGGACTCGCGTGCGTGCCCGCTTTCACGGCGTTGTGCGTCGTTGCTTTATAACGACCGCCCGTGTGCTGCACCGCTCCCTGGATCACCACACACACACAGCGGCCTCTCCGCTCGCACTGGTGTTTTAGAGTTTGCCACCTTCACATCCCGCGCCCCGAGATCATTTACCGTGCTCCCGACGTCGCCTGAAATGAAAAATTTGTCCTGAGAAAGAGAGACCGCGAAGAGCGGGAGCGAGAGAGAGAGAGAGAGAGAGAGAGAGAGAGAGAGAGAGAGATAGGGCGGAGTGCGCGGCATATGCGCGCCGATTTGTATCGTGTTGGCGTTCACGCAGCCCCAGGGATTTTAAAAAGAGGGTCGTCCGTTGACAAGTGAGAGGAAGAAAAGTCAATCGATACATCGAGGGCACAAAACACACTCGTTCTTCGGGATGCCGTGAAGATCCAAAGGGTGGTGTGTGGTGTACATGGAATGAGATGTAGGAGGCGGCGCTCTGTGCGGAACCACTCGTTAACATGATCGGGTCGATGTATTTCCCCGTAGTTGCGAGTGTCCTCGCCTAGCCGCCCTATATATTCCATTCCCACCCTACCCTATGGCCACGTTCCGTCGACACACAAGAGAGTGTTTGCGCCAAACGTCCGAT
>CAWVQI010000382.1:25000-27611 GCA_963932335.1 Andrena marginata
ATAACTCCAATCGCTCCGAAAATTTTTAAAGTACCGCGAGCTCTCAGCGTCCTTCCGCACCATCCTCCGAACACAGAGTCGTCCGATCGTCGAAAACGACCACTGATCCTTGCGTGTCGCGACATTGCGATCAATTCATATTAAGGTTCCGACCCCGGTCGTCGCGCTGGTTTGCGAGATAATCGCGAATAACTCCAATCGCTCCGAAAATTTTTAAAGTATCGCGAGCTCTCAGAGTCGTTCCGCACCATCCTCCGAACACAGAGTCGTCCGATCGTCGAAAACGACCACTGATCCTTTCGTGTCGCGACATTGCGATCAATTCATATTAAGGTTCCGACCCCGGTCGTCGCGCTGGTTTGCGAGATAATCGCGAATAACTCCAATCGCTCCGAAAATTTTTAAAGTACCGCGAGCTCTCAGCGTCCTTCCGCACCATCCCCCGAACACAGAGTCGTCCGATCGTCGAAAACGACCACTGATCCTTTCGTGTCGCGACATTGCGATCAATTCATATTAAGGTTCCGACCCCGGTCGTCGCGCTGGTTTGCGAGATAATCGCGAATAACTCCAATCGCTCCGAAAATTTTTAAAGTACCGCGAGCTCTCAGAGTCGTTCCGCACCATCCTCCGAACACAGAGTCGTCCGATCGTCGAAAACGACCACTGATCCTTGCGTGTCGCGACATTGCGATCAATTCATATTAAGGTTTCGACCCCGGTCGTCGCGCTGGTTTTCGAGATAATCGCGAATAACTCCAATCGCTCCGAAAATTTTCAAAGTCCCTAGATATTATTTTTGAATGTCGTTTGGGATCGAGTATGTATCGTGTTAATGTTCGCGGCAAATGTTTATAATAATTCGTTAAGTCGTTTTACTCTTGTATCCGACGCTCTCCGCGGCTAAGTCCCAACGTGCCGGTCGAACGGTCTGTTGTAGCGGCGGTTTGCGCCCATAAGCGGCCGTGCGTAAGGTACGGCGGCGCCGGCGTTCCGGCCGGCCGTTCGGTATCTATAAGGGAGAGCGACGGTCCGAGCGTCTCGGTCGGAGCAGCGTTGGGTGCGTGGCTATTCTATGACCTCGGTTGAGAAGCAGTCACCGCTCCTCGAGAATTTGTCTCGACTGTTCTTACCGTGTTGCGTTTTTGGATTTCTCCACACAGCATTACCACGGGTCGGTGTCTATAAGTCCGAATGGCCCTTATGTGGTGAGCGTCCATAAGTGACGTTGGTGACACATATGCAATTCTGTGTATGCTTGTACGACCTCGTGCATTCAACTCTTCATCCACGCAGATGGACGAATTTAAACTTAACAAAACGCTAAGGAAGGCTAGCGTCGGGTACATATAAAGTATCGAACTGAAAGTTCGAACTTTGAAAGAGGGAGAAAGTAGATACAAACCCATAGAGGTGTCAGATATCGATATGCCTAGCGCGCACATTACGTACCAACTCGTTATGACCAGCATGGCACGATTCGCGCTTTCCCGTTTGCTCAGCATGCACTTGTCCGCGCTATTACGTACATGACCAGCGTGAATGTTACGCGCTTTGTCGATTTGTCCAGCGTGTAGTGGTCCGTGCTTCTACGGTGGATGCTAGCGCGCGTGTACTCCGTGCTTCCCGATGGATGCAGCGGTACGCGTGATACGCGCTTTATCGAGCATCCGATGCCATCCTTATTTATAAGGGAAATATAATGAATTTTGTATGAATCTGAGATCTTTCTGTGAAAGTGTATAAAATGCACATATCCGTTTAATATTATTAGTTAGTGGAAAAATTGAAACGATATGATGTCTCGAAGTATAATGAAGTTAGAGTGGAGAGAAAGGCACATATATCATATCCGATGGAGTGTTAGTCTGTGGAAAATCCTAGGATATATATATATATATATATATATATATATATATATATATATATATATATGGTGTCTGGAGAAGTATGAAGATGGTGTGTGGAAGTGATGAGAGAGAGAGAGGAGAGGAGGCACATATCCGAGATAGAATTAAGTGGAACAATTCGAGGATATGATGTCTAAAACTGCACGCTAATGTGCAAGTTGTTTTATAAAATCAAACGTTGGGGCATCGTCGATCCGTCTCTAAAAGAGCGGACGACGCGATGAGAACAGAAAAAGAACACGAAAGTGTGTTGTGAATTCGAATAAGAGGGAAAGCTTCGCGAAGCTCCCTGGTTGATCCTGCCAGTAGTCATATGCTTGTCTCAAAGATTAAGCCATGCATGTCTCAGTACATACCGTATTAAGGTGAAACCGCGAATGGCTCATTAAATCAGTTATGGTTCCTTAGATCGTACCCACATTTACTTGGATAACTGTGGTAATTCTAGAGCTAATACATGCAAAACAGAGTTCCGACCAGAGATGGAAGGAACGCTTTTATTAGATCAAAACCAATCGGTGGCGGATGGTTCGCCGTCCGTCCCATCGTTTGCTTTGGTGACTCTGAATAACTTTGTGCTGATCGCATGGTCATCTAGCACCGGCGACGCATCTTTCAAATGTCTGCCTTATCAACTGTCGATGGTAGGTTCTGCGCCTACCATGGTTGTAACGGGTAACGGGGAATCAGGGTTCGATTCC
>CAWVQI010000383.1:0-162910 GCA_963932335.1 Andrena marginata
CGATCCGACGCCGGAGCGCCTTCCAACGACCTTGCTGACGAGGCAAGGCGAACGCCCGGTGGACTACGAACGCCGACCGAGTGCTCCCCGTGGAAGAGGAGCGCGCGGCAGACCTTGGAATAATAGGCAGTCACGACCTCGCGACTCTAGATTGTACCACCCTCGCGAATCTCGCGGATATGAATCTCCTCAACCGGAAAGATATGAACCCCCTCGCGAATCTCGCGGACATGAACCTCCTCGCGAATCGCGGACATATGAAAACCGAGATCCGCAAAGATCGGCGGAACGTGATATTACCCCTGAGAACAGCAATCATTTAAACTCCCAGCGCGCCCGCCCGTTCAACCGGAACGAGGCGGGCGGGTCCTCCTCGCAGGCCCAAAGACCACCTCAAAGCCAGAGCCCTCAACGACGCTCCTACGAGCAGACTCCCCCCGCATCCGGGTCAAGGCCGAACAGTTGGAGAACGGTGAGGGAGAATTTATCGTAGACACGGGCTCCGCGTTGAATCTGTTAGAAATCGGGTCTGCAAGCTCTAAAGCCCGGGTTTTAAGTACTGCCCCCCTCGAAATCACCGGTTTAAACGGGAAGGTTTTGACTTTAGGGACGACCGTCTTGAAAATTAACGGTAGCTGGGCATTATTCCACGTAATACGTATGCCCCATTTACCTAAAGGGGTAGCGGGTCTCGTCGGGAGCCCATATCTGCTCCAGGAGGAGGCCATCGTCTCCTACCACCAGCGGACGATGGTAACCGCGAAACACCCGATCAGTCCCATAATTTTTTCCAACTTCGAAGAACTAGAGGGTACATTAAATGGTTATAAGCAGTGCCACCAAGACTATCTGGCACGCTTAAGTGAATCAGAGACCAACACGAACGAAATAAACATTTGCCTCCCTAAAGATAGTGACTCTCCCGAAGAGGACGAACGGGATTGCCCTTCCCCTTTTTTCGGAGAAGAATTCGACGCTAACGACGAGCTAGATCTGGGAGAATACCAAATTGAGCAAAAACCTCACGAGGAACGATTACAACATATAGTCGAAACACTGAAATTGGAAGAATTAGACGCGGAACCGCGTCAGACAATCGAAGACTTGGTTGTAAGGTATTCGGATAGATTTTTCGTACCAGGGGACCCGCTCGGCGGAACAACATCGATAGAACACACCATTCCGGTGACCGATCCTACACCCACATTCATCAGACAATATCCTCATTCCCCGCTGCTGGACGAAGAAATAGCCAAACAAACGCACAACCTGGAGGAGCTGGGGATAATCGCTCCTTCGTCGTCACCGCATAATTCACCCTTGCACGTGGTCGAGAAAAAGACAGGAGAGGACGGAAAGAAACGATGGAGGGTTGTAGCAGACTTCCGAATTTTGAACGCGAAAACGATTGATGACCGTTTTCCCTTACCGCGAATCACGGACATTCTCGATAGATTAGGTGGAGCCAAATATTTCTCAGTTTTCGATTTAGCAAACGGTTTCCACCAAATCCCTATGGCTCCAGAGGACCGTGCAAAAACCGCGTTTACCACCCCCGACGGACACTACGAATACCTCCGCATGCCTTTCGGATTAAAGAATGACCCGGCTACTTTTCAGCGTTTAATGAACCACGTTTTGGGAGGACTAATTGGAAAGGAGTTATTCGTTTATTTAGATGACGTAGTCGTATATTCGTCTACACTCGCGGAGCACGAGCAACGACTCGAGACTTTCTTCGAACGCTTACGAGTACATAACTTAACCTTACAAACGGAAAAGGCCAAATTCCTGAAGGACAAGGTCATATACCTGGGCCATATAATAGCGGCTGACGGAGTAAGACCCAACCCCGAAAAGATCAGGGCCGTCGCCGCCTTCCCCGTACCAAAAAACCGGAAAAATTTGAAACAATTCTTGGGTCTAGTAAATTACTATCGGCGGTTTATCCCCGACATGGCTAAACGCGCTAAACCTCTCACAAGTTTAACTACCCCGAAAATTCCATTCTATTGGTCAGAAAAACATCAAGAAAGTTTCGAAGACCTACGCCAGTCGCTCTGCAAAGAGCCGGTCTTACGTTACCCCGATTTTGATGAACCTTTCATCATTACAACAGATGCTTCCGACGTAGCAGTAGGCGCGATTTTAAGTCAGGGCAAGATAGGCGAAGACCCGCCAATAGCGTACGCCTCCCAGGTACTTAATCCCTGCCAAGAAAATTACTCGACCACAGAAAAGGAGTGCCTAGCGATAGTTTATGCTGTAAAACAATTTCGGACGTACATATATGGACGGAAATTCTCCTTGGTGACCGATCACCGGCCACTCCAATGGTTATTCTCGATAAAAGATCCGGTATCGCGACTTGCTCGCTGGAGAATCACGCTCGCCGATTATGACTACGAAATCATTTATAAACCCGGCCGCGTAAATGCCAACGCGGATGCACTGTCACGAAACCCGGTATCGCACGCTTTCCCGACTATTCACAGGGAAATATCGCCGAATACCGATAATGAAGGAATAGGAGTGCGAGTACAGGCACGTCGTCAAGCCATGCCACGACCGAATTACGAAGAACCCCCGTCGTTTATAGACGATTCCACAATAATCGAAGATAATACAGACGGTATAGAGAGCAGAGCCAACTCTACCGTTCTGGACACAGCGGAAGCACGAACGGGAATGCCCGAATTCCTGGACGAAGACGAAGATCAGGAGCAATCACTCATGGATTCCACTTTCGGAAGCAATGAATCGCTTACAGGCCCGCTTACCGAGCAAGAAATCACCATCCTAAAGAGTCTGGATGAGGAGTACCCTCCTAGAAAAGAAGAGGAAGGACTTGGTCACCACGAGTTCGAAAATTGGGAAGAGGAGTACTCCCCCATGATAACCGAAGGGCCCTATGCAGGCCAATATACGCACGACCAACTCGCCTTCTTGAAGAGCCTTGACGAGCCACCCCGCTGGGAATACGTAGAAGGAGACAATTTAGACCAGACCGTTCGAAGCATTGATACTCCCTTAGGCCCATCCACCGAGATGGAAATTATCATCGCGAAGAGTCCCACCGGAAAAGAGGAGGAAACATCAAGTCCCCTCGAAAACGCTAGCCCCCCGAAGACCAAACCACAAACAGTCCCACAGAAGAGAGTGTCTTGGGGCGTGCCTCTGCACGAAGAAGCTCTGAACGTACCACAATCAACTATGATTTGTCCGGAGGGAGAGACACTGGACGAATTAAAAGATCAATCGCCTCCTAAAGAAATGTCGAACACGAGTCCAAGACCCTACATAACCAAGATGTCTGACTCATCGGAACGATACGGAGTAACCCCCGAGCCATTCACCGGCCCTTCGAGTTTTCGGCAAAAAATACGAGAATCATTTGAATACCGGGGAAACGCAAAGGACACCTCGGAACGTGAAATCCAACCAATGCAATGCGAAGTGGAAATCGTAAAGACTACGCTTGCATCCTCTCCAGACAACTATGCTCATTTTATATCATCAGATGGAATATTAACCAGCCCAATTTGCAAAACTTTAAAAGCTATAGGACTTCTCGACGAAACAAAATTATTATCAGAAGAATTAATCAGAAATCGCGTAATAATCACCCGTAATGAAGAAGGAAAAATTTTTAGCATTGTAGGAGCTAGCAACTTCTACCATGAAATAGGAGAAGCGGATCTGGCATCAGCACTAACAGCGCTCAAGGACGCAGCGGAAACCGAACGCGTCCGCTCGCTTCGAATAGCGGCGCATGGCGAAACCCTACACCGATTCGACGCTGAAACGCTGCAGCGACATTCCAAAATTATTTTCAAACGGACGCCCATCACTATTCAAATCTGCACCGGCGAAGTTCAACAACCTCCGGATAATGAACGGGAGAAAATTATCCGCCACTATCATGAAAGCCTGATAGGAGGCCATAAGGGTGTGACAAAAACGTTCCGACGCATACGCAGCTTATTCGATTGGCCGCGCTTACGCAGAGACGTGGAGGATTTTGTGCGAAGTTGCCAGAGCTGCCAGGAACAAAAGCTCGTCCGAATTAAAACTCGGGAACCGATGCTAATCACAGATACGCCTGCACGGCCCTTCGATAAAGTGGCCTTGGACACTGTAGGACCGCTGCCCCCCACCCCTAGCGGAAACCGCCACGTACTTACAATGCAATGTCAATTATCTAAATTCTGTATGGCTGTGCCATTACCAGATATACGAGCCTGTACCGTGGCCGATGCGTTATCACGCTACTTTATCGCGATCTTCGGTGCGCCGCGCGCAATCTTAACGGACCGCGGAACGAGCTTTATTAATAACACAATACAGGGAATAGCTCAAACATTCAAAATTAAACACGTAACCACGTCAGGATATCGACCTCAGACTAATGGTTCCCTAGAAAGAAGTCATATTGTCCTAACAGAATACCTAAAACACTACATGGAAAGACACGAAGACTGGGACTTGCTCCTCCCGTTCGCTATGTATTCCTACAACACCTCGGTACACGAAGCAACAAAATTCACTCCATACGAGGTGGTTTTCGGACAATTAGCTCGAGATCCGTTTACGCCTATGTCCCGTGAAGAGCTACTAACGTACCCGACCTACGTACAAAATTTGATAGAGCGTTTAGATGAAATCCGAAAGACTACGCGATCAAATTTAGACACAAGCAAATCACGTTCAAAAATAATTTACGACCGTAAAAGTAATCAAGTCACATTCGCGGTAAACGACCTCGTTTATGTACAAAAGGAACCTCGACTCCATAAGTTTGATCCCCATTACGCAGGCCCCTATAAAATAAAAGCAATCACCGAACAAAATAATGCGATATTACTTACGGATGAGGGTCAACAGATAATCAAACATTTCGACAAATTGAAACATGCTTATGTTAAAGATAAACCGCCTTGACGTTGATAGAGCGTATTCAATGTGGTTTAAGCTTACAACGGACCAGCAGGAGGGCTCATCTAAGCCAATCCTCATAACCAAGGTCCCACACTCCGAAAATCGAATCCCTTTCCTTAATCTCACTTGTTTTTCGTACAATTACTTAAAACAATAGAATTCCCACCCTTTCCTTAATCTCACTTGTTTTTCGTATTTGCAGTAGACATTTACTTAAAACAATAGAATTCCCACCCTTTCCTTAATCTCACTTGTTTTTCGTATTTGCAGTAGACATTTACTTAAAACAATAGAATTCCCACCCTTTCCTTAATCTCACTTGTTTTTCGTATTTGCAGTAGACATTTACTTAAAACAATAGAATTCCCACCCTTTCCTTAATCTCACTTGTTTTTCGTATTTGCAGTAGACATTTACTTAAAACAATAGAATTCCCACCCTTTCCTTAATCTCACTTGTTTTTCGTATTTGCAGTAGACAATTACTTAAAACAATAGAATTCCCCGCGTAAGAAGTTTCGGAGAACCAAGTACTACAGTCACCATGGACGGACGTGGCCTCCTACTATTCACGTTCTTATGGATAAGCGTTGCCAGTAACGTCATAGATGGGGACTACAAAATATCATCGCTGAACCCCAACCCGGGATTGTACTATGAAAAAATCCGACCTCTCCGCGTATTTCACACCCAATGGAGACTGGTCACGGGTATTGGAGTCACCGACATACTGACCTCGCGACCACGAACCCAACCCCAGATCGACAGAATGAAAGCGTTATGCACAGCATATAACTGGACGTCTTGCCCGGCCGATGCCCTTAACACGGCCCTGCAACGAAAACTCCTCGATGCCAAACGATATGAAGATTTGCTACTCAACATGTTAGGGAAGCGACAGCGCTCCCGTACCAAGCGATCGGTACCATTAGGATTCATCGGATCATTAAGCAAAGCCCTTTTCGGAACCCTGGACAGCGATGATGCGCAATATTATAACAAGGAAATAGACAAACTTTATAAAGACCAAAATCATCTCGCAGAATTGTTAGGAAATCAGACACACATTATAAAATCGGAATTTCAGGATATACACGAGACACTTCAAACTGTAACGGGCTCCATACGAAATATGGGCGATAGAATTAAGGAAATAGCGTCGGGTGTCCGTCAATTAGACGATCGCGAAGCAAAAATAGAATTGGAATTGGCCTTGTCGTCGTGGACATTCCTAATGACCAGGCACGTGGACGAATACGTGACCGCGCTAATTGTAATTACGGACGCGCTCACGTTTGCGAAACTTGGTATCTTACATCCGGCCGTTCTTTCACCCAGCCAGCTAGCGCAAACTTGTGAAAGAATTCGCGAAACTACTCCGTACGAATTCCCGCTGACCTCTGAAGAATTAAATTCCGAACAGCTACAAGGGGTGACTAAATTAAACGTAGTATATTCACAAGGCCGAATCATCTTGTCACTCGACATACCTTTACTTGACCAAATTCCCTTTGACCTCTATTACCTTCAACCATGCCCTTCATTTCAATTAATATCGACCAATGTCTCTACCCCAATATTTATAAAACCAAGAACAACATACTTAGCAATCAGCCGTATTAACTCCCAATACTTCATGCCCGACGAGAAATACATAACAGGTTGCAGGAATCACCCCAGGATGTATATGTGCGAACTCAGTCTACCACTCCAGGACTTGGAAAAAGCACCAAGCTGTGAGACGGATGCTTTATTAAAACCACAAAACATCAAGTGGCATAGCTGCAACATTCAAGCCCTTCCTGGAAGCCGAACCTTCCTCAAGAAAATGAACACACCGAACACCTGGTTATATTCCATTAAGGACACCCTGGCACTGCAGGTTCGATGCCACAAGCATGCAGCCGGCTACGAAGTGTTGCAGGGGGCAGGAATATTTCAACTCAAGAGGGATTGTGAGGCCAAAATCGGGACTGATCAGATTTGGGCATCCGGAGTAGATACTGAGGCATTAACAACTATCTACAAACCATCTATCGGCATAAACATCTCAGACATCCTGCCAACTCTCACGGAACATCACGTGAAAATTTTAACAAACTATCAAGAAAAGGAACCAAAAGGAACACTTCAAAATTCCCATTCAAAAGCAAACGCAGTCGCACTAGAAGATATAGAGAGACAGGCAAGGGAATTAGCGACCCATCACCGGACCGAAAATTTATCGACATATGTTACTTATGGACTACCAGGACTAGGAGGCACTATCATAATTGTCCTTATTGTTTGGATTGGATACCGCCTTTTGAGGGCACGCCGGAATCAACATCACGAACCCCTAAGGAAAGAGACAAAGATTGATATAGAAATGAAACCACACCGCCCTCCCCCTCAGATAATATCCAGACCTCGTCCTCTTGCCATTACATCTTTTCCTCCCGACCTACCCGTTATACCATCTACAAGGACAAGAGACCGAGCCCACGTAGAACAAGCGAGAAGTTTCGCGGGTTCCGAGCCATACTTCGAAGTATTCTAAGAAGTACCTTGCTGATAACAGCAAGAACCCCCGCGCGTTAGTCTTAAGAATCGATCCCCACGAGGCGCTCTGCTGCGACAATTACATGGTAGGGATAATAGCATATAAGTTAGCAATTAAGCAAAGCGAGCACAGTCATTACGAAGTTTTTCACGGTCTCCGTAATTGTTCACTGAAATTCATAAATATATAAGAATGGAAACCCCAAAACTAAACGACGAGAAAGTGACGCGATCGACCCCGGCGGAAGCAGTTTTGCCGCGCCAACTACACGCGCCCTTTGGACGCAGACTATGCGTGCGTCCTGATCCGAGCGTCACGGGAGAAGACGGCCGCGTCTGGGCCTACAAAACGAAGACCATATGCGGGGCATGTGCGTGGGTGAACCCGCCACAAAATTTCACGAAATACAGGAGGATCCCTGTGCACTGGCTGGCAGAAGAGCAGCGAGCCATCGCTCTTACCAAGTGCATGCAGTGCCAGGAACGGCATTTGAAATGGAGGCTGCCCGGCAACTGCACCGGCTGTATACGGGCAATATTAGACACCGACCCCCTGCATTTGCCGGCGTTCCCGATTATTGAGGCGCCCCGGCCACTGGAGCCTCCCAAACCCCGGGACGTCCCCTGGATCATGCCCGCCGGAGCGGAGTGAGGATTGCTCCCAATACCACCCCTCGCAGCAGGTAAATACCCACAAAATTGTAATCACTTCAAAGTGACGCGATCAGATTTGTAATTGTTTCCGTTTTCATTATATTCGCAGCAGAGCGTCATCCTTAAGGGCCGCAGCCAAAAGCACCGCCCACCCCCCTTTTATTATCAATACATTTTTTTTTTTCCTTTTTCCTTTCTTTCTCGTTTTTTCTCTTTGAATCATTTTAATTGTAACAATATATATAATAGTTTTCTCCCCGCTTAATAACGATTTATTTATTATAATCCCCTTGCGATCCCTTAGTTTTAGTTGCGATAATTATAATTTTAAGCCGTTTAAAGAAGGTGTACGCGTGGACAGCTTCACACGGAAGAACGAAACAGCCTCGCGAGGCCGTTTCGTGTCTAAATGGGGAGGTGTTACATGGGCCCTTCAGGTCCATCCCGTGCTTGCTGTCCTCGCGTCGTTTTCTTTCGGGAAGGCGATTCAGCGGAATCGCCTCACGTGTAAAAATCACGTTGTGCTGAGCCCGTAGCAACAGCGGTAGGGACAACGACCGCGCTCGGCCCAAGCCCCGGTTATTTCGCAATAATCGAGGAATTGGTGAAGCAAGCAACAGCTGCCGACGGGGCAGTTTCCCCCATTCCTGGGGACTGTCCGAGGTTCGGCCCGCGATCGAGAGCCGCGGAAGAGAGATTCTGATTCGGGAGCTCGAGCTAGGAAGTTGCGACGGGCCAGAGGGCCGTCTAGATACCGCGACCACGTCTCCGCGTAGATTCCGCGAAGTACGAACGGCCGATAGTAATTCGTACAAGGGTAACTCCATCCGACACACCGAGAACGGCCTAGCCGGGAGAGCCCTTGCGCGTCAATCGTGACCGACGTAGGAGCGCGTAGAAGAACGACGTTTAGAGATAGTGAGGTACAACGGACCCCAGGTCACCAACTTCCGAGTGCCATCCGAGAACACAGCGAGCGACCACGACCTACACTAGGTTCAGCGACTTACACAGCGAGCGAAACGCTAGACGGCAAGCGTGCCGTGCGATATTCGACCGACACCCGAGCGCACAGCGATAACAGGGACGGAGCGCCGTCCCTAGGGTATGTTCTAACCATTACTTTAATATTTACGTCAAGAATATATTTTAATCTATTGTTTCTCCCTTGAATTCCGTGAACCATTGATTCAACCCCCTTTACTTCCTATCCTTCATGGTAAGTATAGTCAAGGCGTGCTTTAGCACCTCGACAGAGCAACGAACCCCGTGGATCATCCTAGCCGCTCAGGGCGATTCACAAAAGTCCCTTCAGGACGTAACAATTTCTTTACAAATTTTAATTTTTATGAACGAAATTTTAGCAAATTTAATTGAAACAATCTTCGATTTTTTTGGATTTTTTTACAAGTTTTTATTTTTATGAACGAAATTTTAGCAAATTTAATTGAAACTATCTTCGATTTTTTTTTATTTTTTTATAAATTTTAATTTTTATGATCGTAATTTTGAGCACATTTAATTGAAACTATCTTCGATTTTTTTGAATTTTTTTACAAATTTTTATTTTTATGAACGAAATTTTAGCAAATTTATTTGAAACTATCTTCGATTTTTTTTTATTTTTTTAAAATTTTAATTTTTATGAACGAAATTTTAGCAAATTTAATTGAAACTATCTTCGATTTTTTTGGATTTTGTTACAAATTTTAATTTTTATGAACGAAATTTTAGCAAATTTAATTGAAACTATCTTCGATTTTTTTGGATTTTTTTACAAATTTTTTTTTTATGAACGAAATTTTAGCAAATTTAATTGAAACTATCTTCGATTTTTTTGGATTTTTTTACAAATTTTTATTTTATGAACGAAATTTTAGCAAATTTAATTAAAACTGTCTTCGATTTTTTTGGATTTTTTACAAATTTTTTTTTATGAACGAAATTTTAGCAAATTTAATTGAAACTATCTTCGATTTTTTTGAATTTTTTACAAATTTTAATTTTATGAACGAAATTTTAGCAAATTTAATTGAAACTATCTTCGATTTTTTTGGATTTTTTTACAAATTTTTATTTTTATGAACGAAATTTTAGCAAATTTAATTGAAACTATCTTCGATTTTTTTGAATTTTTTTACAAATTTTTATTTTTATGAACGAAATTTTAGCCAATTTAATTGAAACTATCTTCGATTTTTTTGATTTTTTTACAAATTTTTTTTTTTATGAACGAAATTTTAGCAAATTTAATTGAAACTATCTTCGATTTTTTTGAATTTTTTACAAATTTTAATTTTATGAACGAAATTTTAGCAAATTTAATTGAAACTATCTTCGATTTTTTTGGATTTTTTTACAAATTTTTATTTTTATGAACGAAATTTTAGCAAATTTAATTGAAACTATCTTCGATTTTTTTGGATTTTTTACAAATTTTTATTTTTATGAACGTAATTTTAGCAAATTTATTTGAAACTATTTTCGATTTTTTTTTATTTTTTTAAAAATTTTAATTTTTATGAACGAAATTTTAGCAAATTTAATTGAAACTATCTTCGATTTTTTTGGATTTTTTTACAAATTTTTTTTTATGAACGAAATTTTAACAAATTTAATTGAAACTATCTTCGATTTTTTTGGATTTTCTTAAAATTTTTAAGTTTTATGAACTAAATTTTAGCAAATTTAATTTAAGCTGTCTTCGATTTTTTTGGATTTTCTTACAAATTTTTATTTTTATGAACTAAACTTTAGCAAATTTAATTCAAACTATCTTCGATTTTTTTGATTTTTTTACAAATTTTAATTTTTATGAACGAAATTTTATCAAATTTAATTTATGCTGTCTTCGATTTTTTTGGATTTTCTTACAAATTTTAATTTTTAAGAACTAAATTTTAGCAAATTTAATTAAAACTATGTCCGATTTTTATGATTTCTTTACAAATTTTAATTTTTATGAACGAAATTTTAGCAAATTTAATTGAAACAATCTTCGATTTTTTTACAAGTTTTTATTTTTATGAACGAAATTTTAGCAAATTTAATTGAAACTATCTTCGATTTTTTTTTATTTTTTTATAAATTTTAATTTTTATGATCGAAATTTTGAGCACATTTAATTGAAACTATCTTCGATTTTTTTGAATTTTTTTACAAATTTTTATTTTTATGAACGAAATTTTAGCAAATTTATTTGAAACTATCTTCGATTTTTTTTGATTTTTTTAAAAATTTTAATTTTTATGAACGAAATTTTAGCAAATTTAATTGAAACTATCTTCGATTTTTTTGGATTTTTTTACAAATTTTTTTTTATGAACGAAATTTTAACAAATTTAATTGAAACTATCTTCGATTTTTTTTGGATTTTCTTAAAATTTTTAAGTTTTATGAACTAAATTTTAGCAAATTTAATTTAAGCTGTCTTCGATTTTTTTGGATTTTCTTACAAATTTTTATTTTTATGAACTAAACTTTAGCAAATTTAATTCAAACTATCTTCGATTTTTTTGATTTTTTTACAAATTTTAATTTTTATGAACGAAATTTTATCAAATTTAATTTATGCTCTCTTCGATTTTTGTGGATTTTCTTACAAATTTTAATTTTTAAGAACTAAATTTTAGCAAATTTAATTAAAACTATCTCCGATTTTTATGATTTCTTTACAAATTTTAATTTTTATGAACGAAATTTTAGCAAATTTAATTGAAACAATCTTCGATTTTTTTGGATTTTTTTACAAGTTTTTATTTTTATGAACGAAATTTTAGCAAATTTAATTGAAACTATCTTCGATTTTTTTTTATTTTTTTATAAATTTTAATTTTTATGATCGAAATTTTGAGCACATTTAATTGAAACTATCTTCGATTTTTTTGAATTTTTTTACAAATTTTTATTTTTATGAACGAAATTTTAGCAAATTTATTTGAAACTATCTTCGATTTTTTTTTATTTTTTTAAAATTTTAATTTTTATGAACGAAATTTTAGCAAATTTAATTGAAACTATCTTCGATTTTTTTGGATTTTGTTACAAATTTTAATTTTTATGAACGAAATTTTAGCAAATTTAATTGAAACTATCTTCGATTTTTTTGGATTTTTTTACAAATTTTTTTTTTATGAACATAATTTTAGCAAATTTAATTGAAACTATCTTCGATTTTTTTGGATTTTTTTACAAATTTTTATTTTATGAACGAAATTTTAGCAAATTTAATTAAAACTATCTTCGATTTTTTTGGATTTTTTTACAAATTTTTTTTTTATGAACGAAATTTTAGCAAATTTAATTGAAACTGTCTTCGATTTTTTTGAATTTTTTACAAATTTTAATTTTATGAACGAAATTTTAGCAAATTTAATTGAAACTATCTTCGATTTTTTTGGATTTTTTTACAAATTTTTATTTTTATGAACGAAATTTTAGCAAATTTAATTGAAACTATCTTCGATTTTTTTGAATTTTTTTACAAATTTTTATTTTTATGAACGAAATTTTAGCCAATTTAATTGAAACTATCTTCGATTTTTTTGATTTTGTTACAAATTTTTTTTTTATGAACGAAATTTTAGCAAATTTAATTGAAACTATCTTCGATTTTTTTGAATTTTTTACAAATTTTAATTTTATGAACGAAATTTTAGCAAATTTAATTGAAACTATCTTCGATTTTTTTGGATTTTTTTACAAATTTTTATTTTTATGAACGAAATTTTAGCAAATTTAATTGAAACTATCTTCGATTTTTTTGAGTTTTTTTACAAATTTTTATTTTTATGAACGAAATTTTAGCCAATTTAATTGAAACTATCTTCGATTTTTTTGATTTTTTTACAAATTTTTATTTTTATGAACGAAATTTTAACAAATTTAATTGAAACTTTCTTCGATTTTTTTGAATTTTTTTACAAATTTTTATTTTTATGAACGAAATTTTAGCAAATTTATTTGAAACTATCTTCGATTTTTTTCGATTTTTTTACAAATTTTAATTTTTATGATCGAAATTTTAGCAAATTTAATTGAAACTATCTTCGATTTTTTTGGATTTTTTTACAAATTTTTTTTTTATGAACGAAATTTTAGCAAATTTAATTGAAACTATCTTCGATTTTTTTGGATTTTCATAAAATTTTTAAGTTTTATGAACTAAATTTTAGCAAATTTAATTTAAGCTGTCTTCGATTTTTTTGGATTTTCTTACAAATTTTTATTTTATTATGAACTAAACTTTAGCAAATTTAATTCAAACTATCTTCGATTTTTTTGATTTTTTTACAAATTTTAATTTTTATGAACGAAATTTTATCAAATTTAATTTATGCTGTCTTCGATTTTTTTGGATTTTCTTACAAATTTTAATTTTTAAGAACTAAATTTTAGCAAATTTAATTAAAACTATCTCCGATTTTTATGATTTCTCTACAAATTTTAATTTTTATGAACGAAATTTTAGCAAATTTAATTTAAGCTGTCTTCGATTTTTTTGGATTTTCTTACAAATTTTAATTTTTAAGAACTAAATTTTAGCAAATTTAATTAAAACTATCTTCGATTTTTATGATTTTTTTACAAATTTTAATTTTTATGAACGAAATTTTAGCAAATTTAATTGAAACTATCTTCGATTTTTTTGGATTTTTTTACAAATTTTAATTTTTATGAACGAAATTTTAGCAAATTTAATTGAAACTATCTTCGATTTTTTTTTATTTTTTTACAAATTTTTATTTTTATCAACGAAATTTTAGCAAATTTAATTGAAACTATCTTCGATTTTTTTGGATTTTTTACAAATTTTTATTTTTATGAACGTAATGTTAGCAAATTTATTTGAAACTATTTTCGATTTTTTTTGATTTTTTTAAAAATTTTAATTTTTATGAACGAAATTTTAACAAATTTAATTGAAACTATCTTCGATTTTTTTGATTTTTTTACAAATTTTAATTTTTATGAACGAAATTTTATCAAATTTAATTTATGCTGTCTTCGATTTTTTTGGATTTTCTTACAAATTTTAATTTTTAAGAACTAAATTTTAGCAAATTTAATTAAAACTATCTCCGATTTTTATGATTTTTTTACAAATTTTAATTTTTATGAACGAAATTTTATCAAATTTAATTTATGCTGTCTTCGATTTTTTTGGATTTTCTTACAAATTTTAATTTTTAAGAACTAAATTTTAGGAAATTTAATTAAAACTATCTTCGATTTTTATGATTTTTTTACAAATTTTAATTTTTATGAACGAAATTTTAGCAAATTTAATTGAAACTATCTTCGATTTTTTTGGATTTTTTTACAAATTTTAATTTTTATGAACGAAATTTTAGCAAATTTAATTGAAACTATCTTCGATTTTTTTTTATTTTTTTACAAATTTTTATTTTTAGCAACGAAATTTTAGCAAATTTAATTGAAACTATCTTCGATTTTTTTGGATTTTTTACAAATTTTTATTTTTATGAACGTAATTTTAGCAAATTTATTTGAAACTATTTTCGATTTTTTTTGATTTTTTTAAAAATTTTAATTTTTATGAACGAAATTTTAGCAAATTTAATTGAAACTATCTTCGATTTTTTCGGATTTTTTTACAAATTTTTTTTTATGAACGAAATTTTAACAAATTTAATTGATACTATCTTCGATTTTTTTGGATTTTCTTAAAATTTTTAAGTTTTATGAACTAAATTTTAGCAAATTTAATTTAAGCTGTCTTCGATTTTTTTGGATTTTCTTACAAATTTTAATTTTTAAGAACTAAATTTTAGCAAATTTAATTCAAACTATCTCCGATTTTTATGATTTCTTTACAAATTTTAATTTTTATGAACGAAATTTTAGCAAATTTAATTGAAACAATCTTCGATTTTTTTGGATTTTTTTACAAATTTTAATTTTATGAACGAAATTTTAGCAAATTTAATTGAAACTATCTTCGATTTTTTTGGATTTTTTTACAAATTTTTATTTTTATGAACGAAATTTTAGCAAATTTAATTGAAACTATCTTCGATTTTTTTGAATTTTTTTACAAATTTTTATTTTTATGAACGAAATTTTAGCCAATTTAATTGAAACTATCTTCGATTTTTTTGATTTTTTTACAAATTTTTATTTTTATGAACGAAATTTTAACAAATTTAATTGAAACTATCTTCGATTTTTTTGAATTTTTTTACAAATTTTTATTTTTATGAACGAAATTTTAGTAAATTTATTTGGAACTATCTTCGATTTTTTTGGATTTTTTTACAAATTTTAATTTTTATGAACGAAATTTTAGCAAATTTAATTGAAACTATCTTCGATTTTTTTGGATTTTTTTACAAATTTTTTTTTTATGAACGAAATTTTAGCAAATTTAATTGAAACTATCTTCGATTTTTTTGGATTTTCATAAAATTTTTAAGTTTTATGAACTAAATTTTAGCAAATTTAATTTAAGCTGTCTTCGATTTTTTTGGATTTTCTTACAAATTTTTATTTTTATGAACTAAACTTTAGCAAATTTAATTCAAACTATCTTCGATTTTTTTGATTTTTTTACAAATTTTAATTTTTATGAACGAAATTTTATCAAATTTAATTTATGCTGTCTTCGATTTTTTTGGATTTTCTTACAAATTTTAATTTTTAAGAACTAAATTTTAGCAAATTTAATTAAAACTATCTCCGATTTTTATGATTTCTTTACAAATTTTAATTTTTATGAACGAAATTTTAGCAAATTTAATTGAAACAATCTTCGATTTTTTTTGATTTTTTTACAAGTTTTTATTTTTATGAACGAAATTTTAGCAAATTTAATTGAAACTATCTTCGATTTTTTTTTATTTTTTTATAAATTTTAATTTTTATGATCGAAATTTTGAGCACATTTAATTGAAAATAGCTTAAATTTTTTTAAAATTTTAATTTTTATGAACGAAATTTTAGCAAATTTAATTGAAACTATCTTCGATTTTTTTGGATTTTTTTACAAATTTTAATTTTTATGAACGAAATTTTAGCAAATTTAATTGAAACTATCTTCGATTTTTTTTTATTTTTTTACAAATTTTTATTTTTATCAACGAAATTTTAGCAAATTTAATTGAAACTATCTTCGATTTTTTTGGATTTTTTACAAATTTTTATTTTTATGAACGTAATTTTAGCAAATTTATTTGAAACTATTTTCGATTTTTTTTGATTTTTTTAAAAATTTTAATTTTTATGAACGAAATTTTAACAAATTTAATTGAAACTATCTTCGATTTTTTTGATTTTTTTACAAATTTTAATTTTTATGAACGAAATTTTATCAAATTTAATTTATGCTGTCTTCGATTTTTTTGGATTTTCTTACAAATTTTAATTTTTAAGAACTAAATTTTAGCAAATTTAATTAAAACTATCTCCGATTTTTATGATTTTTTTACAAATTTTAATTTTTATGAACGAAATTTTATCAAATTTAATTTATGCTGTCTTCGATTTTTTTGGATTTTCTTACAAATTTTAATTTTTAAGAACTAAATTTTAGCAAATTTAATTAAAACTATCTTCGATTTTTATGATTTTTTTACAAATTTTAATTTTTATGAACGAAATTTTAGCAAATTTAATTGAAACTATCTTCGATTTTTTTGGATTTTTTTACAAATTTTAATTTTTATGAACGAAATTTTAGCAAATTTAATTGAAACTATCTTCGATTTTTTTTTATTTTTTTACAAATTTTTATTTTTAGCAACGAAATTTTAGCAAATTTAATTGAAACTATCTTCGATTTTTTTGGATTTTTTACAAATTTTTATTTTTATGAACGTAATTTTAGCAAATTTATTTGAAACTATTTTCGATTTTTTTTGATTTTTTTAAAAATTTTAATTTTTATGAACGAAATTTTAGCAAATTTAATTGAAACTATCTTCGATTTTTTCGGATTTTTTTACAAATTTTTTTTTATGAACGAAATTTTAACAAATTTAATTGATACTATCTTCGATTTTTTTGGATTTTCTTAAAATTTTTAAGTTTTATGAACTAAATTTTAGCAAATTTAATTTAAGCTGTCTTCGATTTTTTTGGATTTTCTTACAAATTTTAATTTTTAAGAACTAAATTTTAGCAAATTTAATTCAAACTATCTCCGATTTTTATGATTTCTTTACAAATTTTAATTTTTATGAACGAAATTTTAGCAAATTTAATTGAAACAATCTTCGATTTTTTTGGATTTTTTTACAAATTTTAATTTTATGAACGAAATTTTAGCAAATTTAATTGAAACTATCTTCGATTTTTTTGGATTTTTTTACAAATTTTTATTTTTATGAACGAAATTTTAGCAAATTTAATTGAAACTATCTTCGATTTTTTTGAATTTTTTTACAAATTTTTATTTTTATGAACGAAATTTTAGCCAATTTAATTGAAACTATCTTCGATTTTTTTGATTTTTTTACAAATTTTTATTTTTATGAACGAAATTTTAACAAATTTAATTGAAACTATCTTCGATTTTTTTGAATTTTTTTACAAATTTTTATTTTTATGAACGAAATTTTAGTAATTTATTTGGAACTATCTTCGATTTTTTTGGATTTTTTTACAAATTTTAATTTTTATGAACGAAATTTTAGCAAATTTAATTGAAACTATCTTCGATTTTTTTGGATTTTTTTACAAATTTTTTTTTTATGAACGAAATTTTAGCAAATTTAATTGAAACTATCTTCGATTTTTTTGGATTTTCATAAAATTTTTAAGTTTTATGAACTAAATTTTAGCAAATTTAATTTAAGCTGTCTTCGATTTTTTTGGATTTTCTTACAAATTTTTATTTTTATGAACTAAACTTTAGCAAATTTAATTCAAACTATCTTCGATTTTTTTGATTTTTTTACAAATTTTAATTTTTATGAACGAAATTTTATCAAATTTAATTTATGCTGTCTTCGATTTTTTTGGATTTTCTTACAAATTTTAATTTTTAAGAACTAAATTTTAGCAAATTTAATTAAAACTATCTCCGATTTTTATGATTTCTTTACAAATTTTAATTTTTATGAACGAAATTTTAGCAAATTTAATTGAAACAATCTTCGATTTTTTTTGATTTTTTTACAAGTTTTTATTTTTATGAACGAAATTTTAGCAAATTTAATTGAAACTATCTTCGATTTTTTTTTATTTTTTTATAAATTTTAATTTTTATGATCGAAATTTTGAGCACATTTAATTGAAAATAGCTTAAATTTTTTTAAAATTTTAATTTTTATGAACGAAATTTTAGCAAATTTAATTGAAACTATCTTCGATTTTTTTGGATTTTTTACAAATTTTAATTTTTATGAACGAAATTTTAGCAAATTTAATTGAAACTATCTTCGATATTTTTGGATTTTTTTACAAATTTTTTTTTTATGAACGAAATTTTAGCAAATTTAATTGAAACTATCTTCGATTTTTTTACAAATTTTTATTTTATGAACGAAATTTTAGCAAATTTAATTAAAACTATCTTCGATTTTTTTGGATTTTTTTACAAATTTTTTTTTTATGAACGAAATTTTAGCAAATTTAATTGAAACTATCTTCGATTTTTTTGAATTTTTTACAAATTTTAATTTTATGAACGAAATTTTAGCAAATTTAATTGAAACTATCTTCGATTTTTTTGGATTTTTTTACAAATTTTTATTTTTATGAACGAAATTTTAGCAAATTTAATTGAAACTATCTTCGATTTTTTTGAATTTTTTTACAAATTTTTATTTTTATGAACGAAATTTTTGCCAATTTAATTGAAACTATCTTCGATTTTTTTGATTTTTTTACAAATTTTTATTTTTATGAACGAAATTTTAACAAATTTAATTGAAACTATCTTCGATTTTTTTGAATTTTTTTACAAATTTTTATTTTTATGAACGAAATTTTAGCAAATTTATTTGAAACTATCTTCGATTTTTTTCGATTTTTTTACAAATTTTAATTTTTATGAACGAAATTTTAGCAAATTTAATTGAAACTATATTCGATTTTTTTGGATTTTTTTACAAATTTTTTTTTATGAACGAAATTTTAGCAAATTTAATTGAAACTATCTTCGATTTTTTTGGATTTTCATAAAATTTTTAAGTTTTATGAACTAAATTTTAGCAAATTTAATTTAAGCTGTCTTCGATTTTTTTGGATTTTCTTACAAATTTTTATTTTTATGAACTAAACTTTAGCAAATTTAATTCAAACAATCTTCGATTTTTTTGATTTTTTTACAAATTTTAATTTTTATGAACGAAATTTTATCAAATTTAATTTATGCTGTCTTCGATTTTTTTTGGATTTTTTTACAAATTTTAATTTTTATGAACCAAATTTTAGCAAATTTAATTGAAACTATCTTCGATTTTTTTGAATTTTTTTACAAATTTTTATTTTTATGAACGAAATTTTAGCAAATTTAATTCAAACTATCTTCGATTTTTTCACAAATTTTTATTTTTATGAACGAAATTTCAGCAAATTTAATTGAAACTATCTTCGATTTTTTTTTTATTTTTTTACAAATTTTAATTTTTATGAACCAAATTTTAGCAAATTTAATTGATACTATCTTCGATTTTTTTGGATTTTTTTACAAATTTTTATTTTTATGAACGAAATTTTATCAAATTTAATTGAAACTATCTTCGATTTTTTTGGATCTTTTTACAAATTTTAATTTTTATGAACGAAATTTTAGCAAATTTAATTGAACTATCTTCGATTTTTTTTAAATGTTAATTTTTATGAACGAAATTTTAGCAAATTTAATTGAAACTATCTTCGATTTTTTTGGATTTTTTTACAAATTTTTATTTTTATGAACGAAATTTTATCAAATTTAATTGAAACTATCTTCGATTTTTTTGGATTTTTTTACAAATTTTAATTTTTATGAACGAAATTTTAACAAATTTAATTGAAACCATCCTCGATTTTTTTTAAATTTTAATTTTTATGAACGAAATTTTAGCAAATTTAATTGAAACTATCTTCGATTTTTTTGGATCTTTTTACAAATTTTTATTTTTATGAACGAAATTTTAGCAAATTTAATTGAAACTGTCTTCGATTTTTTTGGATTTTTTTACAAATTTTAATTTTTGTGGACGACATTTTAGCAAATTTAATTGAAACTATCTTCGATTTTTTTGGATTTTTTTACAAATTTTTATTTTTATGAACGAAATTTTATCAAATTTAATTGAAACTATCTTCGATGTTTTTGGATTTTTTTACAAATTTTAATTTTTATGAAAGAAATTTTAGCAAATTTAATTGAAACTATCTTCGATTTTTTTGGATTTTTTAAAATTTTAATTTTTATGAACGAAATTTTAGCAAATTTAATTGAACTATCTTCGATTTTTTTTAAATTTTAATTTTTATGAACGAAATTTTAGCAAATTTAATTGAAACTATCTTCGATTTTTTTGGATCTTTTTACAAATTTTTATTTTTATAAACGAAATTTTAGCAAATTTAATTGAAACTGTCTTCGATTTTTTTGGATTTTTTTACAAATTTTAATTTTTATGAACGAAATTTTAGCAAATTTAATTGAAACTATCTTCGATTTTTTTTAAATTTTAATTTTTATGAACGAAATTTTAGCAAATTTAATTGAAACTATCTTCGATTTTTTTGGATCTTTTTACAAATTTTTATTTTTATAAACGAAATTTTAGCAAATTTAATTGAAACTGTCTTCGATTTTTTTGGATATTTTTACAAATTTTAATTTTTATGAACGAAATTGTAGCAAATTTAATTGAAACTATCTTCGATTTTTTTGGATTATCTTAAAATTTTTATTTTTATGAACGAAATTTTAGCAAATTTAATTGAAACTGTCTTCGATTTTTTACAAATTTTAATTTTCATGAACAAAATTTTAGCAAATTTAATAGAAACTATCTTCGCTTTTTTTGGATTTTTTTACAAATTTTAATTTTTATGAACGAAATTTTAACAAATTTAATTGAAACTATCTTCGATTTTTTTTGGATTTTTTTACAAATTTTAATTTTTATGAACCAAATTTTAGCAAATTTAATTGAAACTATCTTCGATTTTTTTGAATTTTTTTACAAATTTTTATTTTTATGAACGAAATTTTAGCAAATTTAATTCAAACTATCTTCGATTTTTTCACAAATTTTTATTTTTATGAACGAAATTTCAGCAAATTTAATTGAAACTATCTTCGATTTTTTTTTATTTTTTTACAAATTTTAATTTTTATGAACCAAATTTTAGCAAATTTAATTGATACTATCTTCGATTTTTTTGGATTTTTTTACAAATTTTTATTTTTATGAACGAAATTTTATCAAATTTAATTGAAACTATCTTCGATTTTTTTGGATCTTTTTACAAATTTTAATTTTTATGAACGAAATTTTAGCAAATTTAATTGAACTATCTTCGATTTTTTTTAAATTTTAATTTTTATGAACGAAATTTTAGCAAATTTAATTGAAACTATCTTCGATTTTTTTGGATCTTTTTACAAATTTTTATTTTTATAAACGAAATTTTAGCAAATTTAATTGAAACTGTCTTCGATTTTTTTGGATTTTTTTACAAATTTTAATTTTTATGAACGAAATTTTAGCAAATTTAATTGAAACTATCTTCGATTTTTTTTAAATTTTAATTTTTATGAACGAAATTTTAGCAAATTTAATTGAAACTATCTTCGATTTTTTTGGATCTTTTTACAAATTTTTATTTTTATAAACGAAATTTTAGCAAATTTAATTGAAACTGTCTTCGATTTTTTTGGATATTTTTACAAATTTTAATTTTTATGAACGAAATTGTAGCAAATTTAATTGAAACTATCTTCGATTTTTTTGGATTATCTTAAAATTTTTATTTTTATGAACGAAATTTTAGCAAATTTAATTGAAACTGTCTTCGATTTTTTACAAATTTTAATTTTCATGAACAAAATTTTAGCAAATTTAATAGAAACTATCTTCGCTTTTTTTGGATTTTTTTACAAATTTTAATTTTTATGAACGAAATTTTAACAAATTTAATTGAAAATATCTTCGAATTTTTTGGATTTTTTTACAAATTTTAATTTTTATGAACAAAATTTTATCAAATTTAATTTAAACTATCTTCGATATTTTTGGTTTTTTTACAAATTTTAATTTTTATGAACAAAATTTTAGCAAATTCAATAGAAACTATCTTCGATTTTTTTGGATTTTTTTACAAATTTTAATTTTTATGAACGAAATTTTAGCAAATTTAATTGAAAATATCTTCGAATTTTTTGGATTTTTTTACAAATTTTTATTTTTATGAACGAAATTTTAGCAAATTTAATTGAAACTATCTTCGATTTTTTTTGGATTTTTTTACAAATTTTAATTTTTATGAACCAAATTTTAGCAAATTTAATTGAAACTATCTTCGATTTTTTTGAATTTTTTTACAAATTTTTATTTTTATGAACGAAATTTTAGCAAATTTAATTCAAACTATCTTCGATTTTTTCACAAATTTATATTTTTATGAACGAAATTTCAGCAAATTTAATTGAAACTATCTTCGATTTTTTTTTTATTTTTTTACAAATTTTAATTTTTATGAACCAAATTTTAGCAAATTTAATTGAAACTATCTTCGATTTTTTTGGATTTTTTTACAAATTTTTATTTTTATGAACGAAATTTTATCAAATTTAATTGAAACTATCTTCGATTTTTTTGGATTTTTTTACAAATTTTAATTTTTATGAACGAAATTTTAGCAAATTTAATTGAAACTATCTTCGATTTTTTTTAAATTTTAATTTTTATGAACGAAATTTTAGCAAATTTAATTGAAACTATCTTCGATTTTTTTGGATCTTTTTACAAATTTTTATTTTTATAAATGAAATTTTAGCAAATTTAATTGAAACTGTCTTCGACTTTTTTGGATTTTTTTACAAATTTTAATTTTTATGAACGAAATTTTAGCAAATTTAATTGAAACTATCTTCGATTTTTTTTAAATTTTAATTTTGATGAACGAAATTTTAGCAAATTTAATTGAAACTATCTTCGATTTTTTTGGATCTTTTTACAAATTTTTATTTTTATAAACGAATTTTTAGCAAATTTAATTGAAACTGTCTTCGATTTTTTTGGATTTTTTACAAATTTTAATTTTTGTGGACGACATTTTAGCAAATTTAATTGAAACTATCTTCGATTTTTTTGGATTTTTTTTACAAATTTTTATTTTTATGAACGAAATTTTATCAAATTTAATTGAAACTATCTTCGATGTTTTTGGATTTTTTTACAAATTTTAATTTTTATGAACGAAATTTTAGCAAATTTAATTGAAACTATCTTCGATTCTTTTGGATTTTTTAAAATTTTAATTTTTATGAACGAAATTTTAGCAAATTTAATTGAAACTATCTTCAATTTTTTTTGGTTTTTTTACAAATTTTTATTTTTATGAACGAAATTTCAGCAAATTTAATTGAAACTATCTTCGATTTTTTTTGGATTTTTTTACAAATTTTAATTTTTATGAACCAAATTTTAGCAAATTTAATTGAAACTATTATCGATTTTTTGTAATTTTTTTACAAATTTTTATTTTTATGAACGAAATTTTAGCAAATTTAATTCAAACTATCTTCGATTTTATCACAAATTTTTATTTTTATGAACGAAATTTCAGCAAATTTAATTGAAACTATCTTCGATATTTTTTGATTTTTTTACAAATTTTAATTTTTATGAACCAAATTTTAGGAAATTTAATTGAAACTATCTTCGATTTTTTTTGATTTTTTTACAAATTTTTATTTTTATGAACGAAATTTTATCAAATTTAATTGAAACTATCTTCGATTTTTTTGGATCTTTTTACAAATTTTAATTTTTATGAACGAAATTTTAGCAAATTTAATTGAAACTATCTCCGATTTTTTTTAAATTTTAATTTTTATGAACGAAATTTTAGCAAATTTAATTGAAACTATCTTCGATTTTTTTGGATCTTTTTACAAATTTTTATTTTTATAAACGAAATTTTAGCAAATTTAATTGAAACTGTCTTCGATTTTTTTGGATTTTTTTACAAATTTTAATTTTTATGAACGAAATTTTAGCAAATTTAATTGAAACTATCTTCGATTTTTTTTAAATTTTAATTTTTATGAACGAAATTTTAGCAAATTTAATTGAAACTATCTTCGATTTTTTTGGATCTTTTTACAAATTTTTATTTTTATAAACGAAATTTTAGCAAATTTAATTGAAACTGTCTTCGATTTTTTTTGGATTTTTTTACAAATTTTTTTTTTATGAACGAAATTTCAGCAAATTTAATTCAAACTATCTTCGATTTTTTTTGGATTTTTTTACAAATTTTAATTTTTATGAACAAAATTTTATCAAATTTAATTGAAACTATCTTCGATATTTTTGGTTTTTTTACAAATTTTAATTTTAATGAACGAAATTTTAGCAAATTTAATTGAAACTATCTTCGATTTTTTGGATTTTTTTACAAATTTTAATTTTTATGAACGAAATTTTAGCAAATTTAATTGAAACTATCTTCGATTTTTTTTAAATTTTAATTTTTATGAACGAAATTTTAGCAAATTTAATTGAAACTATCTTCGATTTTTTTGGATCTTTTTACAAATTTTTATTTTTATGAACGAAATTTTATCAAATTTAATTGAAACTATCTTCGATTTTTTTGGATTTTTTTACAAATTTTAATTTTTATGGACGAAATTTTAGCAAATTTAATTGAAACTATCTTCGATTTTTTGGATTTTTTTACAAATTCTTATTTTTATGAACAAAATTTTAGCAAATTTAATAGAAACTATCTTCAATTTTTTTTGGATTTTTTTACAAATTTTAATTTTTATGAACGAAATTTCAGCAAATTTAATTGAAACTATCTTCGATTTTTTTTGGATTTTTTTACAAATTTTATTTTTTATGAACAAAATTTTATCAAATTTAATTGAAACTATCTTCGATATTTTTGGTTTTTTTACAAATTTTTATTTTTATGAACGAAATTTTATCAAATTTAATTGAAACTATCTTCGATTTTTTTGGATTTTCTTACAAATTTTAATTTTTATGAACAAAATTTTAGCAAATTTAATAGAAACTATCTTCGATTTTTTTGGATTTTTTTACAAATTTTAATTTTTATGAAAGAAATTTTATCAAATTTATTTGAAACTATCTTCGATTTTTTTGGATTTTTTTACAAATTTTTATTTTTATGAACTAAATTTTATCAAATTTAATTGAAACTATCTTCAATTTTTTTGGATTTTTTTACAAATTTTAATTTTTATGAACGAAATTTTAGCAAATTTAATTGAAACTATCTTCGATTTTTGTGGATTTTTTTACAAATTTTTATTTTTATGAACGAAATTTTAGCAAATTTAATTGAAACTATCTTCGATTTTTTTGGATTTTTTAAAAATTTTTATTTTTATGAACGAAATTTTAGCAAATTTAATTGAAACTATCTTCGATTTTTTTGGATTTTTTTAAAATTTTTATTTTTATGAACGAAATTTTAGCAAATTTAATTGAAACTGTCTTCGATTTTTTTGGATTTTTTTACAAATTTTAATTTTTATGGACGTAATTTTAGCAAATTTAATTGAAACTATCTTCGATTTTTTTGGATTTTTTAAAATTTTAATTTTACTGGACGACATTTTAGCAAATTTAATTGAAACTATCTTCGATTTTTTTACAAATTTTTATTTTTATGAACGAAATTTTAGCAAATTTAATTGAAACTATCTTCGATTTTTTTGGATTTTTTTAAAATTTTTATTTTTATGAACGAAATTTTAGCAAATTTAATTGAAACTGTCTTCGATTTTTTTGGATTTTTTTACAAATTTTAATTTTTATGGACGTCATTTTAGCCAATTTAATTGAAACTATCTTCGATTTTTTTGGATTTTTTTACAAATTGTTATTTTTATGAACGAAATTTTAGCAAATTTAATTGAAACTATCTTCGATTTTTTTTTGATTTTTTTACAAATTTTAATTTTTATGAACCAAATTTTAGAAAATTTAATTGAAACTATCTTCGATTTTTTTGGATTTTTTTAAAATTTTAATTTTTTTGAACGAAATTTTAGCAAATTTAATTGAAACTATCTTCGATTTTTTTGGATTTTTTTAAAATTTTTATTTTTATGAACGAAATTTTAGCAAATTTAATTGAAACTGTCTTCGATTTTTTTGGATTTTTTTACAAATTTTAATTTTTTATGGACGTCATTTTAGCAAATTTAATTGAAACTATCTTCAATTTTTTTGAATTTTTTAAAATTTTTATTTTACTGGACGACATTTTAGCAAATTTAATTGAAACTATCTTCGATTTTTTTGGATTTTTTTACAAATTTTTATTTTTATGAACGAAATTTTAGCAAATTTAATTGAAACTATCTTCGATTTTTTTACAAATTTTTATTTTTATGAACGAAATTTTAGCAAATTTAATTGAAACTATCTTCGATTTTTTTTGGATTTTTTTACAAATTTTAATTTTTATGAACCAAATTTTAGCAAATTTAATTGAAACTATCTTCGATTTTTTTGAATTTTTTTACAAATTTTTATTTTTATGAACGAAATTTTAGCAAATTTAATTCAAACTATCTTCGATTTTTTCACAAATTTTTATTTTTATGAACGAAATTTCAGCAAATTTAATTGAAACTATCTTCGATTTTTTTTTGATTTTTTTACAAATTTTAATTTTTATGAACCAAATTTTAGCAAATTTAATTGAAACTATCTTCGATTTTTTTGGATTTTTTTACAAATTTTTATTTTTATGAACGAAATTTTATCAAATTTAATTGAAACTATCTTCGATTTTTTTGGATTTTTTTACAAATTTTAATTTTTATGAACGAAATTTTAGCAAATTTAATTGAAACTATCTCCGATTTTTTTTAAATTTTAATTTTTATGAACGAAATTTTAGCAAATTTAATTGAAACTATCTTCGATTTTTTTGGATCTTTTTACAAATTTTTATTTTTATAAACGAAATTTAAGCAAATTTAATTGAAACTGTCTTCGATTTTTTTGGATTTTTTTACAAATTTTAATTTTTATGAACGAAATTTTAGCAAATTTAATTGAAACTATCTTCGATTTTTTTTAAATTTTAATTTTTATGAACGTAATTTTAGCAAATTTAATTGCAACTATCTTCGATTTTTTTGGATCTTTTTACAAATTTTTATTTTTATAAACGAAATTTTAGCAAATTTAATTGAAACTGTCTTCGATTTTTTTTGGATTTTTTTACAAATTTTATTTTTTATGAACGAAATTTCAGCAAATTTAATTCAAACTATCTTCGATTTTTTTTGGATTTTTTTACAAATTTTAATTTTTATGAACAAAATTTTATCAAATTTAATTGAAACTATCTTCGATATTTTTGGTTTTTTTACAAATTTTAATTTTAATGAACGAAATTTTAGCAAATTTAATTGAAACTATCTTCGATTTTTTGGATTTTTTTACAAATTTTAATTTTTATGAACGAAATTTTAGCAAATTTAATTGAAACTATCTTCGATTTTTTTTAAATTTTAATTTTTATGAACGAAATTTTAGCAAATTTAATTGAAACTATCTTCGATTTTTTTGGATCTTTTTACAAATTTTTATTTTTATGAACGAAATTTTATCAAATTTAATTGAAACTATCTTCGATTTTTTTGGATTTTTTTACAAATTTTAATTTTTATGGACGACATTTTAGCAAATTTAATTGAATCTATCTTGGATTTTTTGGATTTTTTACAAATTCTTATTTTTACGAACAAAATTTTAGCAAATTTAATAGAAACTATCTTCAATTTTTTTTGGATTTTTTTACAAATTTTAATTTTTATGAACGAAATTTCAGCAAATTTAATTGAAACTATCTTCGATTTTTTTTGGATTTTTTTACAAATTTTATTTTTTATGAACAAAATTTTATCAAATTTAATTGAAACTATCTTCGATATTTTTGGTTTTTTTACAAATTTTAATTTTAATGAACGAAATTTTAGCAAATTTAATTGAAACTATCTTCGATTTTTTTTAATTTTTTTACAAATTTTTATTTATATGAACGAAATTGTAGCAAATTTAATTGAAACTATCTTCGATATTTTTGGTTTTCTTACAAATTTTTATTTTTATGAACGAAATTTTATCAAATTTAATTGAAACTATCTTCGATTTTTTTGGATTTTCTTACAAATTTTAATTTTTATGAACAAAATTTTAGCAAATTTAATAGAAACTATCTTCGATTTTTTTGGATTTTTTTACAAATTTTAATTTTTATGAACGAAATTTTAGCAAATTTATTTGAAACTATCTTCGATTTTTTTGGATCTTTTTACAAATTTTTATTTTTATAAACGAAATTTTAGCAAATTTAATTGAAACTGTCTTCGATTTTTTTGGATTTTTTTACAAATTTTAATTTTTATGAACGAAATTTTAGGAAATTTAATTGAAACTATCTTCGATTTTTTTGGATCTTTTTACAAATTTTTATTTTTATAAATGAAATTTTAGCAAATTTAATTGAAACTGTCTTCGACTTTTTTGGATTTTTTTACAAATTTTAATTTTTATGAACGAAATTTTAGCAAATTTAATTGAAACTATCTTCGATTTTTTTTAAATTTTAATTTTGATGAACGAAATTTTAGCAAATTTAATTGAAACTATCTTCGATTTTTTTGGATCTTTTTACAAATTTTTATTTTTATAAACGAATTTTTAGCAAATTTAATTGAAACTGTCTTCGATTTTTTTGGATTTTTTACAAATTTTAATTTTTGTGGACGACATTTTAGCAAATTTAATTGAAACTATCTTCGATTTTTTTGGATTTTTTTTACAAATTTTTATTTTTATGAACGAAATTGTAGCAAATTTAATTGAAACTATCTTCGATATTTTTGGTTTTCTTACAAATTTTTATTTTTATGAACGAAATTTTATCAAATTTAATTGAAACTATCTTCGATTTTTTTGGATTTTCTTACAAATTTTAATTTTTATGAACAAAATTTTAGCAAATTTAATAGAAACTATCTTCGATTTTTTTGGATTTTTTTACAAATTTTAATTTTTATGAACGAAATTTTAGCAAATTTATTTGAAACTATCTTCGATTTTTTTGGATCTTTTTACAAATTTTTATTTTTATAAACGAAATTTTAGCAAATTTAATTGAAACTGTCTTCGATTTTTTTGGATTTTTTTACAAATTTTAATTTTTATGAACGAAATTTTAGGAAATTTAATTGAAACTATCTTCGATTTTTTTGGATCTTTTTACAAATTTTTATTTTTATAAATGAAATTTTAGCAAATTTAATTGAAACTGTCTTCGACTTTTTTGGATTTTTTTACAAATTTTAATTTTTATGAACGAAATTTTAGCAAATTTAATTGAAACTATCTTCGATTTTTTTTAAATTTTAATTTTGATGAACGAAATTTTAGCAAATTTAATTGAAACTATCTTCGATTTTTTTGGATCTTTTTACAAATTTTTATTTTTATAAACGAATTTTTAGCAAATTTAATTGAAACTGTCTTCGATTTTTTTGGATTTTTTACAAATTTTAATTTTTGTGGACGACATTTTAGCAAATTTAATTGAAACTATCTTCGATTTTTTTGGATTTTTTTTACAAATTTTTATTTTTATGAACGAAATTTTATCAAATTTAATTGAAACTATCTCCGATGTTTTTGGATTTTTTTACAAATTTTAATTTTTATGAACGAAATTTTAGCAAATTTAATTGAAACTATCTTCGATTCTTTTGGATTTTTTAAAATTTTAATTTTTATGAACGAAATTTTAGCAAATTTAATTGAAACTATCTTCGATATTTTTGGTTTTTTTACAAATTTTTATTTTTATGAACGAAATTTTAGCAAATTTAATTGAAACTATCTTCGATTTTTTTAAATTTTTTTACAAATTTTTATTTATATGAACGAAATTGTAGCAAATTTAATTGAAACTATCTTCGATATTTTTGGTTTTCTTACAAATTTTTATTTTTATGAACGAAATTTTATCAAATTTAATTGAAACTATCTTCGATTTTTTTGGATTTTCTTACAAATTTTAATTTTTATGAACAAAATTTTAGCAAATTTAATAGAAACTATCTTCGATTTTTTTGGATTTTTTTACAAATTTTAATTTTTATGAACGAAATTTTAGCAAATTTATTTGAAACTATCTTCGATTTTTTTGGATCTTTTTACAAATTTTTATTTTTATAAACGAAATTTTAGCAAATTTAATTGAAACTGTCTTCGATTTTTTTGGATTTTTTTACAAATTTTAATTTTTATGAACGAAATTTTAGGAAATTTAATTGAAACTATCTTCGATTTTTTTGGATCTTTTTACAAATTTTTATTTTTATAAATGAAATTTTAGCAAATTTAATTGAAACTGTCTTCGACTTTTTTGGATTTTTTTACAAATTTTAATTTTTATGAACGAAATTTTAGCAAATTTAATTGAAACTATCTTCGATATTTTTGGTTTTTTTACAAATTTTAATTTTAATGAACGAAATTTTAGCAAATTTAATTGAAACTATCTTCGATTTTTTTTAATTTTTTTACAAATTTTTATTTATATGAACGAAATTGTAGCAAATTTAATTGAAACTATCTTCGATATTTTTGGTTTTCTTACAAATTTTTATTTTTATGAACGAAATTTTATCAAATTTAATTGAAACTATCTTCGATTTTTTTGGATTTTCTTACAAATTTTAATTTTTATGAACAAAATTTTAGCAAATTTAATAGAAACTATCTTCGATTTTTTTGGATTTTTTTACAAATTTTAATTTTTATGAACGAAATTTTAGCAAATTTATTTGAAACTATCTTCGATTTTTTTGGATCTTTTTACAAATTTTTATTTTTATAAACGAAATTTTAGCAAATTTAATTGAAACTGTCTTCGATTTTTTTGGATTTTTTTACAAATTTTAATTTTTATGAACGAAATTTTAGGAAATTTAATTGAAACTATCTTCGATTTTTTTGGATCTTTTTACAAATTTTTATTTTTATAAATGAAATTTTAGCAAATTTAATTGAAACTGTCTTCGACTTTTTTGGATTTTTTTACAAATTTTAATTTTTATGAACGAAATTTTAGCAAATTTAATTGAAACTATCTTCGATTTTTTTTAAATTTTAATTTTGATGAACGAAATTTTAGCAAATTTAATTGAAACTATCTTCGATTTTTTTGGATCTTTTTACAAATTTTTATTTTTATAAACGAATTTTTAGCAAATTTAATTGAAACTGTCTTCGATTTTTTTGGATTTTTTACAAATTTTAATTTTTGTGGACGACATTTTAGCAAATTTAATTGAAACTATCTTCGATTTTTTTGGATTTTTTTTACAAATTTTTATTTTTATGAACGAAATTTTAGCAAATTTAATTGAAACTATCTTCGATTTTTTTTAAATTTTAATTTTGATGAACGAAATTTTAGCAAATTTAATTGAAACTATCTTCGATTTTTTTGGATCTTTTTACAAATTTTTATTTTTATAAACGAATTTTTAGCAAATTTAATTGAAACTGTCTTCGATTTTTTTGGATTTTTTACAAATTTTAATTTTTGTGGACGACATTTTAGCAAATTTAATTGAAACTATCTTCGATTTTTTTGGATTTTTTTTACAAATTTTTATTTTTATGAACGAAATTGTAGCAAATTTAATTGAAACTATCTTCGATATTTTTGGTTTTCTTACAAATTTTTATTTTTATGAACGAAATTTTATCAAATTTAATTGAAACTATCTTCGATTTTTTTGGATTTTCTTACAAATTTTAATTTTTATGAACAAAATTTTAGCAAATTTAATAGAAACTATCTTCGATTTTTTTGGATTTTTTTACAAATTTTAATTTTTATGAACGAAATTTTAGCAAATTTATTTGAAACTATCTTCGATTTTTTTGGATCTTTTTACAAATTTTTATTTTTATAAACGAAATTTTAGCAAATTTAATTGAAACTGTCTTCGATTTTTTTGGATTTTTTTACAAATTTTAATTTTTATGAACGAAATTTTAGGAAATTTAATTGAAACTATCTTCGATTTTTTTGGATCTTTTTACAAATTTTTATTTTTATAAATGAAATTTTAGCAAATTTAATTGAAACTGTCTTCGACTTTTTTGGATTTTTTTACAAATTTTAATTTTTATGAACGAAATTTTAGCAAATTTAATTGAAACTATCTTCGATTTTTTTTAAATTTTAATTTTGATGAACGAAATTTTAGCAAATTTAATTGAAACTATCTTCGATTTTTTTGGATCTTTTTACAAATTTTTATTTTTATAAACGAATTTTTAGCAAATTTAATTGAAACTGTCTTCGATTTTTTTGGATTTTTTACAAATTTTAATTTTTGTGGACGACATTTTAGCAAATTTAATTGAAACTATCTTCGATTTTTTTGGATTTTTTTTACAAATTTTTATTTTTATGAACGAAATTTTATCAAATTTAATTGAAACTATCTTCGATGTTTTTGGATTTTTTTACAAATTTTAATTTTTATGAACGAAATTTTAGCAAATTTAATTGAAACTATCTTCGATTCTTTTGGATTTTTTAAAATTTTAATTTTTATGAACAAAATTTTATCAAATTTAATTGAAACTATCTTCGATATTTTTGGTTTTTTTACAAATTTTAATTTTAATGAACGAAATTTTAGCAAATTTAATTGAAACTATCTTCGATTTTTTTTAATTTTTTTACAAATTTTTATTTATATGAACGAAATTGTAGCAAATTTAATTGAAACTATCTTCGATATTTTTGGTTTTCTTACAAATTTTTATTTTTATGAACGAAATTTTATCAAATTTAATTGAAACTATCTTCGATTTTTTTGGATTTTCTTACAAATTTTAATTTTTATGAACAAAATTTTAGCAAATTTAATAGAAACTATCTTCGATTTTTTTGGATTTTTTTACAAATTTTAATTTTTATGAACGAAATTTTAGCAAATTTATTTGAAACTATCTTCGATTTTTTTGGATCTTTTTACAAATTTTTATTTTTATAAACGAAATTTTAGCAAATTTAATTGAAACTGTCTTCGATTTTTTTGGATTTTTTTACAAATTTTAATTTTTATGAACGAAATTTTAGGAAATTTAATTGAAACTATCTTCGATTTTTTTGGATCTTTTTACAAATTTTTATTTTTATAAATGAAATTTTAGCAAATTTAATTGAAACTGTCTTCGACTTTTTTGGATTTTTTTACAAATTTTAATTTTTATGAACGAAATTTTAGCAAATTTAATTGAAACTATCTTCGATTTTTTTTAAATTTTAATTTTGATGAACGAAATTTTAGCAAATTTAATTGAAACTATCTTCGATTTTTTTGGATCTTTTTACAAATTTTTATTTTTATAAACGAATTTTTAGCAAATTTAATTGAAACTGTCTTCGATTTTTTTGGATTTTTTACAAATTTTAATTTTTGTGGACGACATTTTAGCAAATTTAATTGAAACTATCTTCGATTTTTTTGGATTTTTTTTACAAATTTTTATTTTTATGAACGAAATTTTATCAAATTTAATTGAAACTATCTTCGATGTTTTTGGATTTTTTTACAAATTTTAATTTTTATGAACGAAATTTTAGCAAATTTAATTGAAACTATCTTCGATTCTTTTGGATTTTTTAAAATTTTAATTTTTATGAACGAAATTTTAGCAAATTTAATTGAAACTATCTTCAATTTTTTTTGGTTTTTTTACAAATTTTTATTTTTATGAACGAAATTTCAGCAAATTTAATTGAAACTATCTTCGATTTTTTTTGGATTTTTTCACAAATTTTAATTTTTATGAACGAAATTTTAGCAAATTTAATTGAAACTATCTTCGATTTTTTTTAAATTTTAATTTTTATGAACGAAATTTTAGCAAATTTAATTGAAACTATCTTCGATTTTTTTGGATCTTTTTACAAATTTTTATTTTTATAAACGAAATTTTAGCAAATTTAATTGAAACTGTCTTCGATTTTTTTGGATTTTTTTACAAATTTTAATTTTTATGAACGAAATTTTAGCAAATTTAATTGAAACTATCTTCGATTTTTTTTAAATTTTAATTTTTATGAACGAAATTTTAGCAAATTTAATTGAAACTATCTTCGATTTTTTTGGATCTTTTTACAAATTTTTATTTTTATAAACGAAATTTTAGCAAATTTAATTGAAACTGTCTTCGATTTTTTTTGGATTTTTTTACAAATTTTTTTTTTATGAACGAAATTTCAGCAAATTTAATTCAAACTATCTTCGATTTTTTTTGGATTTTTTTACAAATTTTAATTTTTATGAACAAAATTTTATCAAATTTAATTGAAACTATCTTCGATATTTTTGGTTTTTTTACAAATTTTAATTTTAATGAACGAAATTTTAGCAAATTTAATTGAAACTATCTTCGATTTTTTGGATTTTTTTACAAATTTTAATTTTTATGAACGAAATTTTAGCAAATTTAATTGAAACTATCTTCGATTTTTTTTAAATTTTAATTTTTATGAACGAAATTTTAGCAAATTTAATTGTAACTATCTTCGATTTTTTTGGATCTTTTTACAAATTTTTATTTTTATGAACGAAATTTTATCAAATTTAATTGAAACTATCTTCGATTTTTTTGGATTTTTTTACAAATTTTAATTTTTATGGACGAAATTTTAGCAAATTTAATTGAAACTATCTTCGATTTTTTGGATTTTTTTACAAATTCTTATTTTTATGAACAAAATTTTAGCAAATTTAATAGAAACTATCTTCAATTTTTTTTGGATTTTTTTACAAATTTTAATTTTTATGAACGAAATTTCAGCAAATTTAATTGAAACTATCTTCGATTTTTTTTGGATTTTTTTACAAATTTTATTTTTTATGAACAAAATTTTATCAAATTTAATTGAAACTATCTTCGATATTTTTGGTTTTTTTACAAATTTTAATTTTAATGAACGAAATTTTAGCAAATTTAATTGAAACTATCTTCGATTTTTTTTAATTTTTTTACAAATTTTTATTTATATGAACGAAATTGTAGCAAATTTAATTGAAACTATCTTCGATATTTTTGGTTTTTTTACAAATTTTTATTTTTATGAACGAAATTTTATCAAATTTAATTGAAACTATCTTCGATTTTTTTGGATTTTCTTACAAATTTTAATTTTTATGAACAAAATTTTAGCAAATTTAATAGAAACTATCTTCGATTTTTTTGGATTTTTTTACAAATTTTAATTTTTATGAACGAAATTTTATCAAATTTATTTGAAACTATCTTCGATTTTTTTGGATTTTTTTACAAATTTTTATTTTTATGAACTAAATTTTATCAAATTTAATTGAAACTATCTTCAATTTTTTTGGATTTTTTTTACAAATTTTAATTTTTATGAACGAAATTTTAGCAAATTTAATTGAAACTATCTTCGATTTTTGTGGATTTTTTTACAAATTTTTATTTTTATGAACGAAATTTTAGCAAATTTAATTGAAACTATCTTCGATTTTTTTGGATTTTTTTAAAATTTTTATTTTTATGAACGAAATTTTAGCAAATTTAATTGAAACTATCTTCGATTTTTTTGGATTTTTTTAAAATTTTTATTTTCATGAACGAAATTTTAGCAAATTTAATTGAAACTGTCTTCGATTTTTTTGGATTTTTTTACAAATTTTAATTTTTATGGACGTAATTTTAGCAAATTTAATTGAAACTATCTTCGATTTTTTTGGATATTTTAAAATTTTAATTTTACTGGACGACATTTTAGCAAATTTAATTGAAACTATCTTCGATTTTTTTACAAATTTTTATTTTTATGAACGAAATTTTAGCAAATTTAATTGAAACTATCTTCGATTTTTTTGGATTTTTTTAAAATTTTTATTTTTATGAACGAAATTTTAGCAAATTTAATTGAAACTGTCTTCGATTTTTTTGGATTTTTTTACAAATTTTAATTTTTATGGACGTCATTTTAGCCAATTTAATTGAAACTATCTTCGATTTTTTTGGATTTTTTTACAAATTGTTATTTTTATGAACGAAATTTTAGCAAATTTAATTGAAACTATCTTCGATTTTTTTTTGATTTTTTTACAAATTTTAATTTTTATGAACCAAATTTTAGCAAATTTAATTGAAACTATCTTCGATTTTTTTGGATTTTTTTAAAATTTTAATTTTTTTGAACGAAATTTTAGCAAATTTAATTGAAACTATCTTCGATTTTTTTTGGATTTTTTTACAAATTTTAATTTTTATGGACGTCATTTTAGCAAATTTAATTGAAACTATCTTCAATTTTTTTGGATTTTTTAAAATTTTAATTTTACTGGACGACATTTTAGCAAATTTAATTGAAACTATCTTCGATTTTTTTGGATTTTTTTACAAATTTTTATTTTTATGAACGAAATTTTAGCAAATTTAATTGAAACTATCTTCGATTTTTTTACAAATTTTTATTTTTATGAACGAAATTTTAGCAAATTTAATTGAAACTATCTTCGATTTTTTTTGGATTTTTTTACAAATTTTAATTTTTATGAACCAAATTTTAGCAAATTTAATTGAAACTATCTTCGATTTTTTTGAATTTTTTTACAAATTTTTATTTTTATGAACGAAATTTTAGCAAATTTAATTCAAACTATCTTCGATTTTTTCACAAATTTTTATTTTTATGAACGAAATTTCAGCAAATTTAATTGAAACTATCTTCGATTTTTTTTTGATTTTTTTACAAATTTTAATTTTTATGAACCAAATTTTAGCAAATTTAATTGAAACTATCTTCGATTTTTTTGGATTTTTTTACAAATTTTTATTTTTATGAACGAAATTTTATCAAATTTAATTGAAACTATCTCCGATTTTTTTGGATTTTTTTACAAATTTTAATTTTTATGAACGAAATTTTAGCAAATTTAATTGAAACTATCTCCGATTTTTTTTAAATTTTAATTTTTATGAACGAAATTTTAGCAAATTTAATTGAAACTATCTTCAATTTTTTTTGGTTTTTTTACAAATTTTTATTTTTATGAACGAAATTTCAGCAAATTTAATTGAAACTATCTTCGATTTTTTTTGGATTTTTTCACAAATTTTAATTTTTATGAACGAAATTTTAGCAAATTTAATTGAAACTATCTTCGATTTTTTTTAAATTTTAATTTTTATGAACGAAATTTTAGCAAATTTAATTGAAACTATCTTCGATTTTTTTGGATCTTTTTACAAATTTTTATTTTTATAAACGAAATTTTAGCAAATTTAATTGAAACTGTCTTCGATTTTTTTGGATTTTTTTACAAATTTTAATTTTTATGAACGAAATTTTAGCAAATTTAATTGAAACTATCTTCGATTTTTTTTAAATTTTAATTTTTATGAACGAAATTTTAGCAAATTTAATTGAAACTATCTTCGATTTTTTTGGATCTTTTTACAAATTTTTATTTTTATAAACGAAATTTTAGCAAATTTAATTGAAACTGTCTTCGATTTTTTTTGGATTTTTTTACAAATTTTTTTTTTTATGAACGAAATTTCAGCAAATTTAATTCAAACTATCTTCGATTTTTTTTGGATTTTTTTACAAATTTTAATTTTTATAAACAAAATTTTATCAAATTTAATTGAAACTATCTTCGATATTTTTGGTTTTTTTACAAATTTTAATTTTAATGAACGAAATTTTAGCAAATTTAATTGAAACTATCTTCGATTTTTTGGATTTTTTTACAAATTTTAATTTTTATGAACGAAATTTTAGCAAATTTAATTGAAACTATCTTCGATTTTTTTTAAATTTTAATTTTTATGAACGAAATTTTAGCAAATTTAATTGTAACTATCTTCGATTTTTTTGGATCTTTTTACAAATTTTTATTTTTATGAACGAAATTTTATCAAATTTAATTGAAACTATCTTCGATTTTTTTGGATTTTTTTACAAATTTTAATTTTTATGGACGAAATTTTAGCAAATTTAATTGAAACTATCTTCGATTTTTTGGATTTTTTTACAAATTCTTATTTTTATGAACAAAATTTTAGCAAATTTAATAGAAACTATCTTCAATTTTTTTTGGATTTTTTTACAAATTTTAATTTTTATGAACGAAATTTCAGCAAATTTAATTGAAACTATCTTCGATTTTTTTTGGATTTTTTTACAAATTTTATTTTTTATGAACAAAATTTTATCAAATTTAATTGAAACTATCTTCGATATTTTTGGTTTTTTTACAAATTTTAATTTTAATGAACGAAATTTTAGCAAATTTAATTGAAACTATCTTCGATTTTTTTTAATTTTTTTACAAATTTTTATTTATATGAACGAAATTGTAGCAAATTTAATTGAAACTATCTTCGATATTTTTGGTTTTTTTACAAATTTTTATTTTTATGAACGAAATTTTATCAAATTTAATTGAAACTATCTTCGATTTTTTTGGATTTTCTTACAAATTTTAATTTTTATGAACAAAATTTTAGCAAATTTAATAGAAACTATCTTCGATTTTTTTGGATTTTTTTACAAATTTTAATTTTTATGAACGAAATTTTATCAAATTTATTTGAAACTATCTTCGATTTTTTTGGATTTTTTTACAAATTTTAATTTTTATGGACGAAATTTTAGCAAATTTAATTGAAACTATCTTCGATTTTTTGGATTTTTTTACAAATTCTTATTTTTATGAACAAAATTTTAGCAAATTTAATAGAAACTATCTTCAATTTTTTTTGGATTTTTTTACAAATTTTAATTTTTATGAACGAAATTTCAGCAAATTTAATTGAAACTATCTTCGATTTTTTTTGGATTTTTTTACAAATTTTATTTTTTATGAACAAAATTTTATCAAATTTAATTGAAACTATCTTCGATATTTTTGGTTTTTTTACAAATTTTAATTTTAATGAACGAAATTTTAGCAAATTTAATTGAAACTATCTTCGATTTTTTTTAATTTTTTTACAAATTTTTATTTATATGAACGAAATTGTAGCAAATTTAATTGAAACTATCTTCGATATTTTTGGTTTTTTTACAAATTTTTATTTTTATGAACGAAATTTTATCAAATTTAATTGAAACTATCTTCGATTTTTTTGGATTTTCTTACAAATTTTAATTTTTATGAACAAAATTTTAGCAAATTTAATAGAAACTATCTTCGATTTTTTTGGATTTTTTTACAAATTTTAATTTTTATGAACGAAATTTTATCAAATTTATTTGAAACTATCTTCGATTTTTTTGGATTTTTTTACAAATTTTTATTTTTATGAACTAAATTTTATCAAATTTAATTGAAACTATCTTCAATTTTTTTGGATTTTTTTACAAATTTTAATTTTTATGAACGAAATTTTAGCAAATTTAATTGAAACTATCTTCGATTTTTGTGGATTTTTTTACAAATTTTTATTTTTATGAACGAAATTTTAGCAAATTTAATTGAAACTATCTTCGATTTTTTTGGATTTTTTTAAAATTTTTATTTTTATGAACGAAATTTTAGCAAATTTAATTGAAACTATCTTCGATTTTTTTGGATTTTTTTAAAATTTTTATTTTCATGAACGAAATTTTAGCAAATTTAATTGAAACTGTCTTCGATTTTTTTGGATTTTTTTACAAATTTTAATTTTTATGGACGTAATTTTAGCAAATTTAATTGAAACTATCTTCGATTTTTTTGGATATTTTAAAATTTTAATTTTACTGGACGACATTTTAGCAAATTTAATTGAAACTATCTTCGATTTTTTTACAAATTTTTATTTTTATGAACGAAATTTTAGCAAATTTAATTGAAACTATCTTCGATTTTTTTGGATTTTTTTAAAATTTTTATTTTTATGAACGAAATTTTAGCAAATTTAATTGAAACTGTCTTCGATTTTTTTGGATTTTTTTACAAATTTTAATTTTTATGGACGTCATTTTAGCCAATTTAATTGAAACTATCTTCGATTTTTTTGGATTTTTTTACAAATTGTTATTTTTATGAACGAAATTTTAGCAAATTTAATTGAAACTATCTTCGATTTTTTTTTGATTTTTTTACAAATTTTAATTTTTATGAACCAAATTTTAGCAAATTTAATTGAAACTATCTTCGATTTTTTTGGATTTTTTTAAAATTTTAATTTTTTTGAACGAAATTTTAGCAAATTTAATTGAAACTATCTTCGATTTTTTTTGGATTTTTTTACAAATTTTAATTTTTATGGACGTCATTTTAGCAAATTTAATTGAAACTATCTTCAATTTTTTTGGATTTTTTAAAATTTTAATTTTACTGGACGACATTTTAGCAAATTTAATTGAAACTATCTTCGATTTTTTTGGATTTTTTTACAAATTTTTATTTTTATGAACGAAATTTTAGCAAATTTAATTGAAACTATCTTCGATTTTTTTACAAATTTTTATTTTTATGAACGAAATTTTAGCAAATTTAATTGAAACTATCTTCGATTTTTTTTGGATTTTTTTACAAATTTTAATTTTTATGAACCAAATTTTAGCAAATTTAATTGAAACTATCTTCGATTTTTTTGAATTTTTTTACAAATTTTTATTTTTATGAACGAAATTTTAGCAAATTTAATTCAAACTATCTTCGATTTTTTCACAAATTTTTATTTTTATGAACGAAATTTCAGCAAATTTAATTGAAACTATCTTCGATTTTTTTTTTATTTTTTTACAAATTTTAATTTTTATGAACCAAATTTTAGCAAATTTAATTGAAACTATCTTCGATTTTTTTGGATTTTTTTACAAATTTTTATTTTTATGAACGAAATTTTATCAAATTTAATTGAAACTATCTCCGATTTTTTTGGATTTTTTTACAAATTTTAATTTTTATGAACGAAATTTTAGCAAATTTAATTGAAACTATCTCCGATTTTTTTTAAATTTTAATTTTTATGAACGAAATTTTAGCAAATTTAATTGAAACTATCTTCGATTTTTTTGGATCTTTTTACAAATTTTTATTTTTATAAACGAAATTTAAGCAAATTTAATTGAAACTGTCTTCGATTTTTTTGGATTTTTTTACAAATTTTAATTTTTATGAACGAAATTTTAGCAAATTTAATTGAAACTATCTTCGATTTTTTTTAAATTTTAATTTTTATGAACGTAATTTTAGCAAATTTAATTGCAACTATCTTCGATTTTTTTGGATCTTTTTACAAATTTTTATTTTTATAAACGAAATTTTAGCAAATTTAATTGAAACTGTCTTCGATTTTTTTTGGATTTTTTTACAAATTTTATTTTTTATGAACGAAATTTCAGCAAATTTAATTCAAACTATCTTCGATTTTTTTTGGATTTTTTTACAAATTTTAATTTTTATGAACAAAATTTTATCAAATTTAATTGAAACTATCTTCGATATTTTTGGTTTTTTTACAAATTTTAATTTTAATGAACGAAATTTTAGCAAATTTAATTGAAACTATCTTCGATTTTTTGGATTTTTTTACAAATTTTAATTTTTATGAACGAAATTTTAGCAAATTTAATTGAAACTATCTTCGATTTTTTTTAAATTTTAATTTTTATGAACGAAATTTTAGCAAATTTAATTGAAACTATCTTCGATTTTTTTGGATCTTTTTACAAATTTTTATTTTTATGAACGAAATTTTATCAAATTTAATTGAAACTATCTTCGATTTTTTTGGATTTTTTTACAAATTTTAATTTTTATGGACGACATTTTAGCAAATTTAATTGAATCTATCTTCGATTTTTTGGATTTTTTTACAAATTCTTATTTTTACGAACAAAATTTTAGCAAATTTAATAGAAACTATCTTCAATTTTTTTTGGATTTTTTTACAAATTTTAATTTTTATGAACGAAATTTCAGCAAATTTAATTGAAACTATCTTCGATTTTTTTTGGATTTTTTTACAAATTTTATTTTTTATGAACAAAATTTTATCAAATTTAATTGAAACTATCTTCGATATTTTTGGTTTTTTTACAAATTTTAATTTTAATGAACGAAATTTTAGCAAATTTAATTGAAACTATCTTCGATTTTTTTTAATTTTTTTACAAATTTTTATTTATATGAACGAAATTGTAGCAAATTTAATTGAAACTATCTTCGATATTTTTGGTTTTTTTACAAATTTTTATTTTTATGAACGAAATTTTATCAAATTTAATTGAAACTATCTTCGATTTTTTTGGATTTTCTTACAAATTTTAATTTTTATGAACAAAATTTTAGCAAATTTAATAGAAACTATCTTCGATTTTTTTGGATTTTTTTACAAATTTTAATTTTTATGAACGAAATTTTATCAAATTTATTTGAAACTATCTTCGATTTTTTTGGATTTTTTTACAAATTTTTATTTTTATGAACTAAATTTTATCAAATTTAATTGAAACTATCTTCAATTTTTTTGGATTTTTTTACAAATTTTAATTTTTATGAACGAAATTTTAGCAAATTTAATTGAAACTATCTTCGATTTTTGTGGATTTTTTTACAAATTTTTATTTTTATGAACGAAATTTTAGCAAATTTAATTGAAACTATCTTCGATTTTTTTGGATTTTTTTAAAATTTTTATTTTTATGAACGAAATTTTAGCAAATTTAATTGAAACTATCTTCGATTTTTTTGGATTTTTTTAAAATTTTTATTTTTATGAACGAAATTTTAGCAAATTTAATTGAAACTGTCTTCGATTTTTTTGGATTTTTTTACAAATTTTAATTTTTATGGACGTAATTTTAGCAAATTTAATTGAAACTATCTTCGATTTTTTTGGATTTTTTAAAATTTTAATTTTACTGGACGACATTTTAGCAAATTTAATTGAAACTATCTTCGATTTTTTTACAAATTTTTATTTTTATGAACGAAATTTTAGCAAATTTAATTGAAACTATCTTCGATTTTTTTGGATTTTTTTAAAATTTTTATTTTTATGAACGAAATTTTAGCAAATTTAATTGAAACTGTCTTCGATTTTTTTGGATTTTTTTACAAATTTTAATTTTTATGGACGTCATTTTAGCCAATTTAATTGAAACTATCTTCGATTTTTTTGGATTTTTTTACAAATTGTTATTTTTATGAACGAAATTTTAGCAAATTTAATTGAAACTATCTTCGATTTTTTTTTGATTTTTTTACAAATTTTAATTTTTATGAACCAAATTTTAGCAAATTTAATTGAAACTATCTTCGATTTTTTTGGATTTTTTTAAAATTTTAATTTTTTTGAACGAAATTTTAGCAAATTTAATTGAAACTATCTTCGATTTTTTTGGATTTTTTTAAAATTTTTATTTTTATGAACGAAATTTTAGCAAATTTAATTGAAACTGTCTTCGATTTTTTTGGATTTTTTTACAAATTTTAATTTTTATGGACGTCATTTTAGCAAATTTAATTGAAACTATCTTCAATTTTTTTGGATTTTTTAAAATTTTAATTTTACTGGACGACATTTTAGCAAATTTAATTGAAACTATCTTCGATTTTTTTTGGATTTTTTTACAAATTTTTATTTTTATGAACGAAATTTTAGCAAATTTAATTGAAACTATCTTCGATTTTTTTTGGATTTTTTTACAAATTTTTATTTTTATGAACGAAATTTTAGCAAATTTAATTGAAACTATCTTCGATTTTTTTACAAATTTTTATTTTTATGAACGAAATTTTAGCAAATTTAATTGAAACTATCTTCGATTTTTTTTGGATTTTTTTACAAATTTTAATTTTTATGAACCAAATTTTAGCAAATTTAATTGAAACTATCTTCGATTTTTTTGAATTTTTTTACAAATTTTTATTTTTATGAACGAAATTTTAGCAAATTTAATTCAAACTATCTTCGATTTTTTCACAAATTTTTATTTTTATGAACGAAATTTCAGCAAATTTAATTGAAACTATCTTCGATTTTTTTTTGATTTTTTTACAAATTTTAATTTTTATGAACCAAATTTTAGCAAATTTAATTGAAACTATCTTCGATTTTTTTGGATTTTTTTACAAATTTTTATTTTTATGAACGAAATTTTATCAAATTTAATTGAAACTATCTTCGATTTTTTTGGATTTTTTTACAAATTTTAATTTTTATGAACGAAATTTTAGCAAATTTAATTGAAACTATCTCCGATTTTTTTTAAATTTTAATTTTTATGAACGAAATTTTAGCAAATTTAATTGAAACTATCTTCGATTTTTTTGGATCTTTTTACAAATTTTTATTTTTATAAACGAAATTTAAGCAAATTTAATTGAAACTGTCTTCGATTTTTTTGGATTTTTTTACAAATTTTAATTTTTATGAACGAAATTTTAGCAAATTTAATTGAAACTATCTTCGATTTTTTTTAAATTTTAATTTTTATGAACGTAATTTTAGCAAATTTAATTGCAACTATCTTCGATTTTTTTGGATCTTTTTACAAATTTTTATTTTTATAAACGAAATTTTAGCAAATTTAATTGAAACTGTCTTCGATTTTTTTTGGATTTTTTTACAAATTTTATTTTTTATGAACGAAATTTCAGCAAATTTAATTCAAACTATCTTCGATTTTTTTGGATTTTTTTACAAATTTTTTTTTTATGAACGAAATTTTAGCAAATTTAATTGAAACTATCTTCGATTTTTTTGGATTTTCATAAAATTTTTAAGTTTTATGAACTAAATTTTAGCAAATTTAATTTAAGCTGTCTTCGATTTTTTTGGATTTTCTTACAAATTTTTATTTTTATGAACTAAACTTTAGCAAATTTAATTCAAACAATCTTCGATTTTTTTGATTTTTTTACAAATTTTAATTTTTATGAACGAAATTTTATCAAATTTAATTTATGCTGTCTTCGATTTTTTTGGATTTTTTTACAAATTTTAATTTTTATGAACCAAATTTTAGCAAATTTAATTGAAACTATCTTCGATTTTTTTGAATTTTTTTACAAATTTTTATTTTTATGAACGAAATTGTAGCAAATTTAATTCAAACTATCTTCGATTTTTTCACAAATTTTTATTTTTATGAACGAAATTTCAGCAAATTTAATTGAAACTATCTTCGATTTTTTTTTTATTTTTTTACAAATTTTAATTTTTATGAACCAAATTTTAGCAAATTTAATTGATACTATCTTCGATTTTTTTGGATTTTTTTACATATTTTTATTTTTATGAACGAAATTTTATCAAATTTAATTGAAACTATCTTCGATTTTTTTGGATCTTTTTACAAATTTTAATTTTTATGAACGAAATTTTAGCAAATTTAATTGAACTATCTTCGATTTTTTTTAAATGTTAATTTTTATGAACGAAATTTTAGCAAATTTAATTGAAACTATCTTCGATTTTTTTGGATTTTTTTACAAATTTTTATTTTTATGAACGAAATTTTATCAAATTTAATTGAAACTATCTTCGATTTTTTTGGATTTTTTTACAAATTTTAATTTTTATGAACGAAATTTTAACAAATTTAATTGAAACCATCCTCGATTTTTTTTAAATTTTAATTTTTATGAACGAAATTTTAGCAAATTTAATTGAAACTATCTTCGATTTTTTTGGATCTTTTTACAAATTTTTATTTTTATGAACGAAATTTTAGCAAATTTAATTGAAACTGTCTTCGATTTTTTTGGATTTTTTTTACAAATTTTAATTTTTGTGGACGACATTTTAGCAAATTTAATTGAAACTATCTTCGATTTTTTTGGATTTTTTTACAAATTTTTATTTTTATGAACGAAATTTTATCAAATTTAATTGAAACTATCTTCGATGTTTTTGGATTTTTTTACAAATTTTAATTTTTATGAAAGAAATTTTAGCAAATTTAATTGAAACTATCTTCGATTTTTTTGGATTTTTTAAAATTTTAATTTTTATGAACGAAATTTTAGCAAATTTAATTGAAACTATCTTCAATTTTTTTTGGTTTTTTTACAAATTTTTATTTTTATGAACGAAATTTCAGCAAATTTAATTGAAACTATCTTCGATTTTTTTTGGATTTTTTTACAAATTTTAATTTTTATGAACCAAATTTTAGCAAATTTAATTGAAACTATCTTCGATTTTTTTGAATTTTTTTACAAATTTTTATTTTTATGAACGAAATTTTAGCAAATTTAATTCAAACTATCTTCGATTTTTTCACAAATTTTTATTTTTATGAACGAAATTTCAGCAAATTTAATTGAAACTATCTTCGATTTTTTTTTATTTTTTTACAAATTTTAATTTTTATGAACCAAATTTTAGCAAATTTAATTGATACTATCTTCGATTTTTTTGGATTTTTTTACAAATTTTTATTTTTATGAACGAAATTTTATCAAATTTAATTGAAACTATCTTCGATTTTTTTGGATCTTTTTACAAATCTTAATTTTTATGAACGAAATTTTAGCAAATTTAATTGAACTATCTTCGATTTTTTTTAAATTTTAATTTTTATGAACGAAATTTTAGCAAATTTAATTGAAACTATCTTCGATTTTTTTGGATCTTTTTACAAATTTTTATTTTTATAAACGAAATTTTAGCAAATTTAATTGAAACTGTCTTCGATTTTTTTGGATTTTTTTACAAATTTTAATTTTTATGAACGAAATTTTAGCAAATTTAATTGAAACTATCTTCGATTTTTTTTAAATTTTAATTTTTATGAACGAAATTTTAGCAAATTTAATTGAAACTATCTTCGATTTTTTTGGATCTTTTTACAAATTTTTATTTTTATAAACGAAATTTTAGCAAATTTAATTGAAACTGTCTTCGATTTTTTTGGATATTTTTACAAATTTTAATTTTTATGAACGAAATTGTAGCAAATTTAATTGAAACTATCTTCGATTTTTTTGGATTATCTTAAAATTTTTATTTTTATGAACGAAATTTTAGCAAATTTAATTGAAACTGTCTTCGATTTTTTACAAATTTTAATTTTCATGAACAAAATTTTAGCAAATTTAATAGAAACTATCTTCGCATTTTTTGGATTTTTTTACAAATTTTAATTTTTATGAACGAAATTTTAACAAATTTAATTGAAAATATCTTCGAATTTTTTGGATTTTTTTACAAATTTTAATTTTTATGAACAAAATTTTATCAAATTTAATTTAAACTATCTTCGATATTTTTGGTTTTTTTACAAATTTTAATTTTTATGAACAAAATTTTAGCAAATTCAATAGAAACTATCTTCGATTTTTTTGGATTTTTTTACAAATTTTAATTTTTATGAACGAAATTTTAGCAAATTTAATTGAAAATATCTTCGAATTTTTTGAATTTTTTTACAAATTTTTATTTTTATGAACGAAATTTTAGCAAATTTAATTGAAACTATCTTCGATTTTTTTTGGATTTTTTTACAAATTTTAATTTTTATGAACCAAATTTTAGCAAATTTAATTGAAACTATCTTCGATTTTTTTGAATTTTTTTACAAATTTTTATTTTTATGAACGAAATTTTAGCAAATTTAATTCAAACTATCTTCGATTTTTTCACAAATTTATATTTTTATGAACGAAATTTCAGCAAATTTAATTGAAACTATCTTCGATTTTTTTTTATTTTTTTACAAATTTTAATTTTTATGAACCAAATTTTAGCAAATTTAATTGAAACTATCTTCGATTTTTTTGGATTTTTTTACAAATTTTTATTTTTATGAACGAAATTTTATCAAATTTAATTGAAACTATCTTCGATTTTTTTGGATTTTTTTACAAATTTTAATTTTTATGAACGAAATTTTAGCAAATTTAATTGAAACTATCTTCGATTTTTTTTAAATTTTAATTTTTATGAACGAAATTTTAGCAAATTTAATTGAAACTATCTTCGATTTTTTTTGATCTTTTTACAAATTTTTATTTTTATAAATGAAATTTTAGCAAATTTAATTGAAACTGTCTTCGACTTTTTTGGATTTTTTTACAAATTTTAATTTTTATGAACGAAATTTTAGCAAATTTAATTGAAACTATCTTCGATTTTTTCACAAATTTTTATTTTTATGAACGAAATTTCAGCAAATTTAATTGAAACTATCTTCGATTTTTTTTTATTTTTTTACAAATTTTAATTTTTATGAACCAAATTTTAGCAAATTTAATTGATACTATCTTCGATTTTTTTGGATTTTTTTACAAATTTTTATTTTTATGAACGAAATTTTATCAAATTTAATTGAAACTATCTTCGATTTTTTTGGATCTTTTTACAAATCTTAATTTTTATGAACGAAATTTTAGCAAATTTAATTGAACTATCTTCGATTTTTTTTAAATTTTAATTTTTATGAACGAAATTTTAGCAAATTTAATTGAAACTATCTTCGATTTTTTTGGATCTTTTTACAAATTTTTATTTTTATAAACGAAATTTTAGCAAATTTAATTGAAACTGTCTTCGATTTTTTTGGATTTTTTTACAAATTTTAATTTTTATGAACGAAATTTTAGCAAATTTAATTGAAACTATCTTCGATTTTTTTTAAATTTTAATTTTTATGAACGAAATTTTAGCAAATTTAATTGAAACTATCTTCGATTTTTTTGGATCTTTTTACAAATTTTTATTTTTATAAACGAAATTTTAGCAAATTTAATTGAAACTGTCTTCGATTTTTTTGGATATTTTTACAAATTTTAATTTTTATGAACGAAATTGTAGCAAATTTAATTGAAACTATCTTCGATTTTTTTGGATTATCTTAAAATTTTTATTTTTATGAACGAAATTTTAGCAAATTTAATTGAAACTGTCTTCGATTTTTTACAAATTTTAATTTTCATGAACAAAATTTTAGCAAATTTAATAGAAACTATCTTCGCATTTTTTGGATTTTTTTACAAATTTTAATTTTTATGAACGAAATTTTAACAAATTTAATTGAAAATATCTTCGAATTTTTTGGATTTTTTTACAAATTTTAATTTTTATGAACAAAATTTTATCAAATTTAATTTAAACTATCTTCGATATTTTTGGTTTTTTTACAAATTTTAATTTTTATGAACAAAATTTTAGCAAATTCAATAGAAACTATCTTCGATTTTTTTGGATTTTTTTACAAATTTTAATTTTTATGAACGAAATTTTAGCAAATTTAATTGAAAATATCTTCGAATTTTTTGGATTTTTTTACAAATTTTTATTTTTATGAACGAAATTTTAGCAAATTTAATTGAAACTATCTTCGATTTTTTTTGGATTTTTTTACAAATTTTAATTTTTATGAACCAAATTTTAGCAAATTTAATTGAAACTATCTTCGATTTTTTTGAATTTTTTTACAAATTTTTATTTTTATGAACGAAATTTTAGCAAATTTAATTCAAACTATCTTCGATTTTTTCACAAATTTATATTTTTATGAACGAAATTTCAGCAAATTTAATTGAAACTATCTTCGATTTTTTTTTTATTTTTTTACAAATTTTAATTTTTATGAACCAAATTTTAGCAAATTTAATTGAAACTATCTTCGATTTTTTTGGATTTTTTTACAAATTTTTATTTTTATGAACGAAATTTTATCAAATTTAATTGAAACTATCTTCGATTTTTTTGGATTTTTTTACAAATTTTAATTTTTATGAACGAAATTTTAGCAAATTTAATTGAAACTATCTTCGATTTTTTTTAAATTTTAATTTTTATGAACGAAATTTTAGCAAATTTAATTGAAACTATCTTCGATTTTTTTTGATCTTTTTACAAATTTTTATTTTTATAAATGAAATTTTAGCAAATTTAATTGAAACTGTCTTCGACTTTTTTGGATTTTTTTACAAATTTTAATTTTTATGAACGAAATTTTAGCAAATTTAATTGAAACTATCTTCGATTTTTTTTAAATTTTAATTTTGATGAACGAAATTTTCGCAAATTTAATTGAAACTATCTTCGATTTTTTTGGATCTTTTTACAAATTTTTATTTTTATAAACGAATTTTTAGCAAATTTAATTGAAACTGTCTTCGATTTTTTTGGATTTTTTACAAATTTTAATTTTTGTGGACGACATTTTAGCAAATTTAATTGAAACTATCTTCGATTTTTTTGGATTTTTTTTACAAATTTTTATTTTTATGAACGAAATTTTATCAAATTTAATTGAAACTATCTTCGATGTTTTTGGATTTTTTTACAAATTTTAATTTTTATGAACGAAATTTTAGCAAATTTAATTGAAACTATCTTCGATTCTTTTGGATTTTTTAAAATTTTAATTTTTATGAACGAAATTTTAGCAAATTTAATTGAAACTATCTTCAATTTTTTTTGGTTTTTTTACAAATTTTTATTTTTATGAACGAAATTTCAGCAAATTTAATTGAAACTATCTTCGATTTTTTTTGGATTTTTTTACAAATTTTAATTTTTATGAACCAAATTTTAGCAAATTTAATTGAAACTATTATCGATTTTTTGTAATTTTTTTACAAATTTTTATTTTTATGAACGAAATTTTAGCAAATTTAATTCAAACTATCTTCGATTGTATCACAAATTTTTATTTTTATGAACGAAATTTCAGCAAATTTAATTGAAACTATCTTCGATATTTTTTGATTTTTTTACAAATTTTAATTTTTATGAACCAAAGTTTAGGAAATTTAATTGAAACTATCTTCGATTTTTTTGGATTTTTTTACAAATTTTTATTTTTATGAACGAAATTTTATCAAATTTAATTGAAACTATCTTCGATTTTTTTGGATCTTTTTACAAATTTTAATTTTTATGAACGAAATTTTAGCAAATTTAATTGAAACTATCTCCGATTTTTTTTAAATTTTAATTTTTATGAACGAAATTTTAGCAAATTTAATTGAAACTATCTTCGATTTTTTTGGATCTTTTTACAAATTTTTATTTTTATAAACGAAATTTTAGCAAATTTAATTGAAACTGTCTTCGATTTTTTTGGATTTTTTTACAAATTTTAATTTTTATGAACGAAATTTTAGCAAATTTAATTGAAACTATCTTCGATTTTTTTTAAATTTTAATTTTTATGAACGAAATTTTAGCAAATTTAATTGAAACTATCTTCGATTTTTTTGGATCTTTTTACAAATTTTTATTTTTATAAACGAAATTTTAGCAAATTTAATTGAAACTGTCTTCGATTTTTTTTGGATTTTTTTACAAATTTTTTTTTTTATGAACGAAATTTCAGCAAATTTAATTCAAACTATCTTCGATTTTTTTTGGATTTTTTTACAAATTTTAATTTTTATGAACAAAATTTTATCAAATTTAATTGAAACTATCTTCGATATTTTTGGTTTTTTTACAAATTTTAATTTTAATGAACGAAATTTTAGCAAATTTAATTGAAACTATCTTCGATTTTTTGGATTTTTTTACAAATTTTAATTTTTATGAACGAAATTTTAGCAAATTTAATTGAAACTATCTTCGCTTTTTTTTAAATTTTAATTTTTATGAACGAAATTTTAGCAAATTTAATTGAAACTATCTTCGATTTTTTTGGATCTTTTTACAAATTTTTATTTTTATGAACGAAATTTTATCAAATTTAATTGAAACTATCTTCGATTTTTTTGGATTTTTTTACAAATTTTAATTTTTATGGACGAAATTTTAGCAAATTTAATTGAAACTATCTTCGATTTTTTGGATTTTTTTACAAATTCTTATTTTTATGAACAAAATTTTAGCAAATTTAATAGAAACTATCTTCAATTTTTTTTGGATTTTTTTACAAATTTTAATTTTTATGAACGAAATTTCAGCAAATTTAATTGAAACTATCTTCGATTTTTTTTGGATTTTTTTACAAATTTTATTTTTTATGAACAAAATTATATCAAATTTAATTGAAACTATCTTCGATATTTTTGGTTTTTTTACAAATTTTAATTTTAATGAACGAAATTTTAGCAAATTTAATTGAAACTATCTTCGATTTTTTTTAATTTTTTTACAAATTTTTATTTATATGAACGAAATTGTAGCAAATTTAATTGAAACTATCTTCGATATTTTTGGTTTTTTTACAAATTTTTATTTTTATGAACGAAATTTTATCAAATTTAATTGAAACTATCTTCGATTTTTTTGGATTTTCTTACAAATTTTAATTTTTATGAACAAAATTTTAGCAAATTTAATAGAAACTATCTTCGATTTTTTTGGATTTTTTTACAAATTTTAATTTTTATGAACGAAATTTTATCAAATTTATTTGAAACTATCTTCGATTTTTTTGGATTTTTTTACAAATTTTTATTTTTATGAACTAAATTTTATCAAATTTAATTGAAACTATCTTCAATTTTTTTGGATTTTTTTACAAATATTAATTTTTATGAACGAAATTTTAGCAAATTTAATTGAAACTATCTTCGATTTTTGTGGATTTTTTTACAAATTTTTATTTTTATGAACGAAATTTTAGCAAATTTAATTGAAACTATCTTCGATTTTTTTGGATTTTTTTAAAATTTTTATTTTTATGAACGAAATTTTAGCAAATTTAATTGAAACTATCTTCGATTTTTTTGGATTTTTTTAAAATTTTTATTTTTATGAACGAAATTTTAGCAAATTTAATTGAAACTGTCTTCGATTTTTTTGGATTTTTTTACAAATTTTAATTTTTATGGACGTAATTTTAGCAAATTTAATTGAAACTATCTTCGATTTTTTTGGATTTTTTAAAATTTTAATTTTACTGGACGACATTTTAGCAAATTTAATTGAAACTATCTTCGATTTTTTTACAAATTTTTATTTTTATGAACGAAATTTTAGCAAATTTAATTGAAACTATCTTCGATTTTTTTGGATTTTTTTAAAATTTTTATTTTTATGAACGAAATTTTAGCAAATTTAATTGAAACTGTCTTCGATTTTTTTGGATTTTTTTACAAATTTTAATTTTTATGGACGTCATTTTAGCCAATTTAATTGAAACTATCTTCGATTTTTTTTGATTTTTTTACAAATTGTTATTTTTATGAACGAAATTTTAGCAAATTTAATTGAAACTATCTTCGATTTTTTTTTTATTTTTTTACAAATTTTAATTTTTATGAACCAAATTTTAGCAAATTTAATTGAAACTATCTTCGATTTTTTTGGATTTTTTTAAAATTTTAATTTTTTTGAACGAAATTTTAGCAAATTTAATTGAAACTATCTTCGATTTTTTTGGATTTTTTTAAAATTTTTATTTTTATGAACGAAATTTTAGCAAATTTAATTGAAACTGTCTTCGATTTTTTTGGATTTTTTTACAAATTTTAATTTTTATGGACGTCATTTTAGCAAATTTAATTAAAACTATCTTCAATTTTTTTGGATTTTTTAAAATTTTAATTTTACTAGACGACATTTTAGCAAATTTAATTGAAACTATCTTCGATTTTTTTGGATTTTTTTACAAATTTTTATTTTTATGAACGAAATTTTAGCAAATTTAATTGAAACTATCTTCGATTTTTTTACAAATTTTTATTTTTATGAACGAAATTTTAGCAAATTTAATTGAAACTATCTTCGATTTTTTTTGGATTTTTTTACAAATTTTAATTTTTATGAACCAAATTTTAGCAAATTTAATTGAAACTATCTTCGATTTTTTTGAATTTTTTTACAAATTTTTATTTTTATGAACGAAATTTTAGCAAATTTAATTCAAACTATCTTCGATTTTTTCACAAATTTTTATTTTTATGAACGAAATTTCAGCAAATTTAATTGAAACTATCTTCGATTTTTTTGGATTTTTTTACAAATTTTAATTTTTATGAACCAAATTTTAGCAAATTTAATTGAAACTATCTTCGATTTTTTTGGATTTTTTTACAAATTTTTATTTTTATGAACGAAATTTTAGCAAATTTAATTGAAACTATCTTCGATTTTTTTGGATTTTTTTAAAATTTTTATTTTTATGAACGAAATTTTAGCAAATTTAATTGAAACTATCTTCGATTTTTTTGGATTTTTTTAAAATTTTTATTTTTATGAACGAAATTTTAGCAAATTTAATTGAAACTGTCTTCGATTTTTTTGGATTTTTTTACAAATTTTAATTTTTATAAACGAAATTTAAGCAAATTTAATTGAAACTGTCTTCGATTTTTTTGGATTTTTTTTACAAATTTTAATTTTTATGAACGAAATTTTAGCAAATTTAATTGAAACTATCTTCGATTTTTTTTAAATTTTAATTTTTATGAACGTAATTTTAGCAAATTTAATTGCAACTATCTTCGATTTTTTTGGATCTTTTTACAAATTTTTATTTTTATAAACGAAATTTTAGCAAATTTAATTGAAACTGTCTTCGATTTTTTTTGGATTTTTTTACAAATTTTATTTTTTATGAACGAAATTTCAGCAAATTTAATTCAAACTATCTTCGATTTTTTTTGGATTTTTTTACAAATTTTAATTTTTATGAACAAAATTTTATCAAATTTAATTGAAACTATCTTCGATATTTTTGGTTTTTTTACAAATTTTAATTTTAATGAACGAAATTTTAGCAAATTTAATTGAAACTATCTTCGATTTTTTGGATTTTTTTACAAATTTTAATTTTTATGAACGAAATTTTAGCAAATTTAATTGAAACTATCTTCGATTTTTTTTAAATTTTAATTTTTATGAACGAAATTTTAGCAAATTTAATTGAAACTATCTTCGATTTTTTTGGATCTTTTTACAAATTTTTATTTTTATGAACGAAATTTTATCAAATTTAATTGAAACTATCTTCGATTTTTTTGGATTTTTTTACAAATTTTAATTTTTATGGACGACATTTTAGCAAATTTAATTGAATCTATCTTCGATTTTTTGGATTTTTTTACAAATTCTTATTTTTACGAACAAAATTTTAGCAAATTTAATAGAAACTATCTTCAATTTTTTTTGGATTTTTTTACAAATTTTAATTTTTATGAACGAAATTTCAGCAAATTTAATTGAAACTATCTTCGATTTTTTTTGGATTTTTTTACAAATTTTATTTTTTATGAACAAAATTTTATCAAATTTAATTGAAACTATCTTCGATATTTTTGGTTTTTTTACAAATTTTAATTTTAATGAACGAAATTTTAGCAAATTTAATTGAAACTATCTTCGATTTTTTTTAATTTTTTTACAAATTTTTATTTATATGAACGAAATTGTAGCAAATTTAATTGAAACTATCTTCGATATTTTTGGTTTTCTTACAAATTTTTATTTTTATGAACGAAATTTTATCAAATTTAATTGAAACTATCTTCGATTTTTTTGGATTTTCTTACAAATTTTAATTTTTATGAACAAAATTTTAGCAAATTTAATAGAAACTATCTTCGATTTTTTTGGATTTTTTTACAAATTTTAATTTTTATGAACGAAATTTTAGCAAATTTATTTGAAACTATCTTCGATTTTTTTGGATCTTTTTACAAATTTTTATTTTTATAAACGAAATTTTAGCAAATTTAATTGAAACTGTCTTCGATTTTTTTGGATTTTTTTACAAATTTTAATTTTTATGAACGAAATTTTAGCAAATTTAATTGAAACTATCTTCGATTTTTTTGGATTTTTTTAAAATTTTTATTTTTATGAACGAAATTTTAGCAAATTTAATTGAAACTGTCTTCGATTTTTTTGGATTTTTTTACAAATTTTAATTTTTATGGACGTAATTTTAGCAAATTTAATTGAAACTATCTTCGATTTTTTTGGATTTTTTAAAATTTTAATTTTACTGGACGACATTTTAGCAAATTTAATTGAAACTATCTTCGATTTTTTTTACAAATTTTTATTTTTATGAACGAAATTTTAGCAAATTTAATTGAAACTATCTTCGATTTTTTTGGATTTTTTTAAAATTTTTATTTTTATGAACGAAATTTTAGCAAATTTAATTGAAACTGTCTTCGATTTTTTTGGATTTTTTTACAAATTTTAATTTTTATGGACGTCATTTTAGCCAATTTAATTGAAACTATCTTCGATTTTTTTGGATTTTTTTACAAATTGTTATTTTTATGAACGAAATTTTAGCAAATTTAATTGAAACTATCTTCGATTTTTTTTTGATTTTTTTACAAATTTTAATTTTTATGAACCAAATTTTAGCAAATTTAATTGAAACTATCTTCGATTTTTTTGGATTTTTTTAAAATTTTAATTTTTTTGAACGAAATTTTAGCAAATTTAATTGAAACTATCTTCGATTTTTTTGGATTTTTTTAAAATTTTTATTTTTATGAACGAAATTTTAGCAAATTTAATTGAAACTGTCTTCGATTTTTTTGGATTTTTTTACAAATTTTAATTTTTATGGACGTCATTTTAGCAAATTTAATTGAAACTATCTTCAATTTTTTTGGATTTTTTAAAATTTTAATTTTACTGGACGACATTTTAGCAAATTTAATTGAAACTATCTTCGATTTTTTTGGATTTTTTTACAAATTTTTATTTTTATGAACGAAATTTTAGCAAATTTAATTGAAACTATCTTCGATTTTTTTACAAATTTTTATTTTTATGAACGAAATTTTAGCAAATTTAATTGAAACTATCTTCGATTTTTTTTGGATTTTTTTACAAATTTTAATTTTTATGAACCAAATTTTAGCAAATTTAATTGAAACTATCTTCGATTTTTTTGAATTTTTTTACAAATTTTTATTTTTATGAACGAAATTTTAGCAAATTTAATTCAAACTATCTTCGATTTTTTCACAAATTTTTATTTTTATGAACGAAATTTCAGCAAATTTAATTGAAACTATCTTCGATTTTTTTGGATTTTTTTACAAATTTTAATTTTTATGAACCAAATTTTAGCAAATTTAATTGAAACTATCTTCGATTTTTTTGGATTTTTTTACAAATTTTTATTTTTATGAACGAAATTTTAGCAAATTTAATTGAAACTATCTTCGATTTTTTTGGATTTTTTTAAAATTTTTATTTTTATGAACGAAATTTTAGCAAATTTAATTGAAACTATCTTCGATTTTTTTGGATTTTTTTAAAATTTTTATTTTTATGAACGAAATTTTAGCAAATTTAATTGAAACTGTCTTCGATTTTTTTGGATTTTTTTACAAATTTTAATTTTTATAAACGAAATTTAAGCAAATTTAATTGAAACTGTCTTCGATTTTTTTGGATTTTTTTACAAATTTTAATTTTTATGAACGAAATTTTAGCAAATTTAATTGAAACTATCTTCGATTTTTTTTAAATTTTAATTTTTATGAACGTAATTTTAGCAAATTTAATTGCAACTATCTTCGATTTTTTTGGATCTTTTTACAAATTTTTATTTTTATAAACGAAATTTTAGCAAATTTAATTGAAACTGTCTTCGATTTTTTTTGGATTTTTTTACAAATTTTATTTTTTATGAACGAAATTTCAGCAAATTTAATTCAAACTATCTTCGATTTTTTTTGGATTTTTTTACAAATTTTAATTTTTATGAACAAAATTTTATCAAATTTAATTGAAACTATCTTCGATATTTTTGGTTTTTTTACAAATTTTAATTTTAATGAACGAAATTTTAGCAAATTTAATTGAAACTATCTTCGATTTTTTGGATTTTTTTACAAATTTTAATTTTTATGAACGAAATTTTAGCAAATTTAATTGAAACTATCTTCGATTTTTTTTAAATTTTAATTTTTATGAACGAAATTTTAGCAAATTTAATTGAAACTATCTTCGATTTTTTTGGATCTTTTTACAAATTTTTATTTTTATGAACGAAATTTTATCAAATTTAATTGAAACTATCTTCGATTTTTTTGGATTTTTTTACAAATTTTAATTTTTATGGACGACATTTTAGCAAATTTAATTGAATCTATCTTCGATTTTTTGGATTTTTTTACAAATTCTTATTTTTACGAACAAAATTTTAGCAAATTTAATAGAAACTATCTTCAATTTTTTTTGGATTTTTTTACAAATTTTAATTTTTATAAACGAAATTTTAGCAAATTTAATTGAAACTGTCTTCGATTTTTTTGGATTTTTTTACAAATTTTAATTTTTATGAACGAAATTTTAGCAAATTTAATTGAAACTATCTTCGATTTTTTTTAAATTTTAATTTTTATGAACGTAATTTTAGCAAATTTAATTGAAACTATCTTCGATTTTTTTGGATTTTTTTAAAATTTTTATTTTTATGAACGAAATTTTAGCAAATTTAATTGAAACTATCTTCGATTTTTTTTGGATTTTTTTACAAATTTTAATTTTTATGAACCAAATTTTAGCAAATTTAATTGAAACTATCTTCGATTTTTTTGAATTTTTTTACAAATTTTAATTTTTATGAACAAAATTTTAGCAAATTTAATAGAAACTATCTTCGATTTTTTTGGATTTTTTTACAAATTTTAATTTTTATGAACGAAATTTTAGCAAATTTAATTGAAACTATCTTCGATTTTTTTGGATTTTTTAAAAGTTTTATTTTTATGAACGAAATTTTAGCAAATTTAATTGAAACTGTCTTCGATTTTTTTGGATTTTTTTACAAATTTTAATTTTTATGGACGTCATTTTAGCAAATTTAATTGAAACTATCTTCGATTTTTTTGGATTTTTTAAAATTTTAATTGTACTGGACGACATTTTAGCAAATTTAATTGAAACTATCTTCGATTTTTTTGGATTTTTTTACAAATTTTTATTTTTATGAACGAAATTTTAGCAAATTTAATTGAAACTATCTTCGATTTTTTTACAAATTTTTATTTTTATGAACGAAATTTTAGCAAATTTAATTGAAACTATCTTCGATTTTTTTTGGATTTTTTCACAAATTTTAATTTTTATGAACCAAATTTTAGCAAATTTAATTGAAACTATTTTCAATTTTTTGGATTATTTTAAAATTTTTATTTTTTGAACGAAATTTTAGCAAATTTAATTCAAACTATCTTCGATTTTTTTACAAATTTTTATTTTTATGAACGAAATTTCAGCAAATTTAATTGAAACTATCTTCGATTTTTTTTAAATTTTAATTTTTATGAACGAAATTTTAGCAAATTTAATTGGAACTATCTTCGATTTTTTTGGATTTTCTTACAAATTTTAATTTTTATGAACAAAATTTTAGCCAATTTAATAGAAACTATCTTCGATTTTTTTGGATTTTTTTACAAATTTTAATTTTTATGAACGAAATTTTAGCAAATTTATTTGAAACTATCTTCGATTTTTTTGGATTTTTTTACAAATTTTTATTTTTATGAACGAAATTTTATCAAATTTAATTGAAACTATCTTCGATTTTTTTGGATTTTTTTACAAATTTTAATTTTCATGAACGAAATTTTAGCAAATTTAATTGAAACTATCTTCGATTTTTTTTAAATTTTAATTTTTATGAACGAAATTTTAGCAAATTTAATTGAAACTATCTTCGATTTTTTTGGATCTTTTTACAAATTTTTATTTTTATAATCGAAATTTTAGCAAATTTAATTGAAACTGTCTTCGATTTTTTTTGATTTTTTTACAAATTTTAATTTTTGTGGACGACATTTTAGCAAATTTAATTGAAACTATCTTCGATTTTTTTGGATTTTTTTACAAATTTTTATTTTTATGAACGAAATTTTATCAAATTTAATTGAAACTATCTTCGATTTTTTTGGATTTTTTTACAAATTTTAATTTTTATGAACGAAATTTTAGCAAATTTAATTGAAACTATCTCCGATTTTTTTTAAATTTTAATTTTTATGAACGAAATTTTAGTAAATTTAATTGAAACTATCTTCGATTTTTTTGGATCTTTTTACAAATTTTTATTTTTATAAACGAAATTTAAGCAAATTTAATTGAAACTGTCTTCGATTTTTTTGGATTTTTTTACAAATTTTAATTTTTATGAACGAAATTTTAGCAAATTTAATTGAAACTATCTTCGATTTTTTTTAAATTTTAATTTTTATGAACGTAATTTTAGCAAATTTAATTGAAACTATCTTCGATTTTTTTGGATCTTTTTACAAATTTTTATTTTTATAAACGAAATTTTAGCAAATTTAATTGAAACTGTCTTCGATTTTTTTGGATTTTTTTACAAATTTCATTTTTTATGAACGAAATTTTAGCAAATTTAATTGAAACTGTCTTCGATTTTTTTTGGATTTTTTTACAAATTTTATTTTTTATGAACGAAATTTCAGCAAATTTAATTCAAACTATCTTCGATTTTTTGGATTTTTTTACAAATTCTTATTTTTACGAACAAAATTTTAGCAAATTTAATAGAAACTATCTTCAATTTTTTTTGGATTTTTTTACAAATTTTAATTTTTATGAACGAAATTTCAGCAAATTTAATTGAAACTATCTTCGATTTTTTTTGATTTTTTTACAAATTTTAATTTTTATGAACGAAATTTTAGCAAATTTATTTGAAACTATCTTCGATTTTTTTGGATCTTTTTACAAATTTTTATTTTTATAAACGAAATTTTAGCAAATTTAATTGAAACTGTCTTCGATTTTTTTGGATTTTTTTACAAATTTCATTTTTTATGAACGAAATTTTAGCAAATTTAATTGAAACTATCTTCGATTTTTTTTAAATTTTAATTTTTATGAACGTAATTTTAGCAAATTTAATTGAAACTATCTTCGATTTTTTTGGATTTTTTTAAAATTTTTATTTTTATGAACGAAATTTTAGCAAATTTAATTGAAACTATCTTCGATTTTTTTAAAATTTTTATTTTTATGAACGAAATTTTAGCAAATTTAATTGAAACTGTCTTCGATTTTTTCACAAATTTTTATTTTTATGAACGAAATTTCAGCAAATTTAATTGAAACTATCTTCGATTTTTTTGGATTTTTTTACAAATTTTAATTTTTATGAACGAAATTTTAGCAAATTTATTTGAAACTATCTTCGATTTTTTTGGATCTTTTTACAAATTTTTATTTTTATAAACGAAATTTTAGCAAATTTACTTGAAACTGTCTTCGATTTTTTTGGATTTTTTTACAAATTTTAATTTTTATGAACGAAATTTTAGCAAATTTAATTGAAACTATCTTCGATTTTTTTAAAATTTTATTTTTTATGAACGTAATTTTAGCAAATTTAATTGAAACTATCTTCGATTTTTTTTGGATTTTTTTACAAATTTTAATTTTTATGAACCAAATTTTATCAAATTTAATTGAAACTATCTTCGATTTTTTTGGATTTTTTTACAAATTTTAATTTTTATGGACGACATTTTAGCAAATTTAATTGAATCTATCTTCGATTTTTTGGATTTTTTTACAAATTCTTATTTTTACGAACAAAATTTTAGCAAATTTAATAGAAACTATCTTCAATTTTTTTTGGATTTTTTTACAAATTTTAATTTTTATAAACGAAATTTTAGCAAATTTAATTGAAACTGTCTTCGATTTTTTTGGATTTTTTTACAAATTTTAATTTTTATGAACGAAATTTTAGCAAATTTAATTGAAACTATCTTCGATTTTTTTTAAATTTTAATTTTTATGAACGTAATTTTAGCAAATTTAATTGAAACTATCTTCGATTTTTTTGGATTTTTTTAAAATTTTTATTTTTATGAACGAAATTTTAGCAAATTTAATTGAAACTATCTTCGATTTTTTTTGGATTTTTTTACAAATTTTAATTTTTATGAACCAAATTTTAGCAAATTTAATTGAAACTATCTTCGATTTTTTTGAATTTTTTTACAAATTTTAATTTTTATGAACAAAATTTTAGCAAATTTAATAGAAACTATCTTCGATTTTTTTGGATTTTTTTACAAATTTTAATTTTTATGAACGAAATTTTAGCAAATTTAATTGAAACTATCTTCGATTTTTTTGGATTTTTTAAAAGTTTTATTTTTATGAACGAAATTTTAGCAAATTTAATTGAAACTGTCTTCGATTTTTTTGGATTTTTTTACAAATTTTAATTTTTATGGACGTCATTTTAGCAAATTTAATTGAAACTATCTTCGATTTTTTTGGATTTTTTAAAATTTTAATTGTACTGGACGACATTTTAGCAAATTTAATTGAAACTATCTTCGATTTTTTTGGATTTTTTTACAAATTTTTATTTTTATGAACGAAATTTTAGCAAATTTAATTGAAACTATCTTCGATTTTTTTACAAATTTTTATTTTTATGAACGAAATTTTAGCAAATTTAATTGAAACTATCTTCGATTTTTTTTGGATTTTTTCACAAATTTTAATTTTTATGAACCAAATTTTAGCAAATTTAATTGAAACTATTTTCAATTTTTTGGATTATTTTAAAATTTTTATTTTTTGAACGAAATTTTAGCAAATTTAATTCAAACTATCTTCGATTTTTTTACAAATTTTTATTTTTATGAACGAAATTTCAGCAAATTTAATTGAAACTATCTTCGATTTTTTTTAAATTTTAATTTTTATGAACGAAATTTTAGCAAATTTAATTGGAACTATCTTCGATTTTTTTGGATTTTCTTACAAATTTTAATTTTTATGAACAAAATTTTAGCCAATTTAATAGAAACTATCTTCGATTTTTTTGGATTTTTTTACAAATTTTAATTTTTATGAACGAAATTTTAGCAAATTTATTTGAAACTATCTTCGATTTTTTTGGATTTTTTTACAAATTTTTATTTTTATGAACGAAATTTTATCAAATTTAATTGAAACTATCTTCGATTTTTTTGGATTTTTTTACAAATTTTAATTTTCATGAACGAAATTTTAGCAAATTTAATTGAAACTATCTTCGATTTTTTTTAAATTTTAATTTTTATGAACGAAATTTTAGCAAATTTAATTGAAACTATCTTCGATTTTTTTGGATCTTTTTACAAATTTTTATTTTTATAATCGAAATTTTAGCAAATTTAATTGAAACTGTCTTCGATTTTTTTTGATTTTTTTACAAATTTTAATTTTTGTGGACGACATTTTAGCAAATTTAATTGAAACTATCTTCGATTTTTTTGGATTTTTTTACAAATTTTTATTTTTATGAACGAAATTTTATCAAATTTAATTGAAACTATCTTCGATTTTTTTGGATTTTTTTACAAATTTTAATTTTTATGAACGAAATTTTAGCAAATTTAATTGAAACTATCTCCGATTTTTTTTAATTTTAATTTTTATGAACGAAATTTTAGTAAATTTAATTGAAACTATCTTCGATTTTTTTTGGATCTTTTTACAAATTTTTATTTTTATAAACGAAATTTAAGCAAATTTAATTGAAACTGTCTTCGATTTTTTGGATTTTTTTACAAATTTTAATTTTTATGAACGAAATTTTAGCAAATTTAATTGAAACTATCTTCGATTTTTTTAAATTTTAATTTTTATGAACGTAATTTTAGCAAATTTAATTGAAACTATCTTCGATTTTTTTGGATCTTTTTACAAATTTTTATTTTTATAAACGAAATTTTAGCAAATTTAATTGAAACTGTCTTCGATTTTTTTGGATTTTTTTACAAATTTCATTTTTTATGAACGAAATTTTAGCAAATTTAATTGAAACTGTCTTCGATTTTTTTTGATTTTTTTACAAATTTTATTTTTTATGAACGAAATTTCAGCAAATTTAATTCAAACTATCTTCGATTTTTTGGATTTTTTTACAAATTCTTATTTTTACGAACAAAATTTTAGCAAATTTAATAGAAACTATCTTCAATTTTTTTTGGATTTTTTTACAAATTTTAATTTTTATGAACGAAATTTCAGCAAATTTAATTGAAACTATCTTCGATTTTTTTGATTTTTTTACAAATTTTAATTTTTATGAACGAAATTTAGCAAATTTATTTGAAACTATCTTCGATTTTTTTGGATCTTTTTACAAATTTTTATTTTTATAAACGAAATTTTAGCAAATTTAATTGAAACTGTCTTCGATTTTTTGGATTTTTTTACAAATTTCATTTTTATGAACGAAATTTTAGCAAATTTAATTGAAACTATCTTCGATTTTTTTTAAATTTAATTTTTATGAACGTAATTTTAGCAAATTTAATTGAAACTATCTTCGATTTTTTGGATTTTTTTAAATTTTTATTTTTATGAACGAAATTTTAGCAAATTTAATTGAAACTATCTTCGATTTTTTTAAAATTTTTATTTTTATGAACGAAATTTTAGCAAATTTAATTGAAACTGTCTTCGATTTTTTCACAAATTTTTATTTTATGAACGAAATTTCAGCAAATTTAATTGAAACTATCTTCGATTTTTTGGATTTTTTTACAAATTTAATTTTTATGAACGAAATTTTAGCAAATTTATTTGAAACTATCTTCGATTTTTTTGGATCTTTTTACAAATTTTTATTTTTATAAACGAAATTTTAGCAAATTTACTTGAAACTGTCTTCGATTTTTTTGGATTTTTTTACAAATTTTAATTTTTATGAACGAAATTTTAGCAAATTTAATTGAAACTATCTTCGATTTTTTTAAAATTTTATTTTTATGAACGTAATTTTAGCAAATTTAATTGAAACTATCTTCGATTTTTTTTGGATTTTTTTACAAATTTTAATTTTTATGAACCAAATTTTAGCAAATTTAATTGAAACTATCTTCGATTTTTTTGAATTTTTTTACAAATTTTTTATTTATGAACGAAATTTTTAGCAAATTTAATTCAAACTATCTTCGATTTTTTCACAAATTTTTATTTTTATGAACGAAATTTCAGCAAATTTAATTGAAACTATCTTCGATTTTTTTTTGATTTTTTTACAAATTTAATTTTATGAACCAAATTTTAGCAAATTTAATTGAAACTATCTTCGATTTTTTTGGATTTTTTTACAAATTTTTATTTTTATGAACGAAATTTTATCAAATTTAATTGAAACTATCTTCGATTTTTTTGGATTTTTTACAAATTTTAATTTTTATGAACGAAATTTTAGCAAATTAATTGAAACTATCGTCCGATTTTTTTTAAATTTTAATTTTTATGAACGAAATTTTAGCAAATTTAATTGAAACTATCTTCAATTTTTTTGAATTTTTTTACAAATTTTTATTTTTATGAACGAAATTTTAGCAAATTTAATTGAAACTGTCTTCGATTTTTTCACAAATTTTTATTTTTATGAACGAAATTTCAGCAAATTTAATTGAAACTATCTTCGATTTTTTTGGATTTTTTTACAAATTTTAATTTTATGAACGAAATTTCAGCAAATTTATTGAAACTATCTTCGATTTTTTTGGATTTTTTTACAAATTTTAATTTTTATGAACGAAATTTTAGCAAATTTATTTGAAACTATCTTCGATTTTTTTTGGATCTTTTTACAAATTTTTATTTTTATGAACGAAATTTAGCAAATTTAATTGAAACTATCTTCGATTTTTTTTGGATTTTTTTACAAATTTTAATTTTTATGAACCAAATTTTAGCAAATTTAATTGAAACTATCTTCGATTTTTTTGAATTTTTTTTACAAATTTTATTTTTATGAACGAAATTTTAGCAAATTTAATAGAAACTATCTTCGATTTTTTTGGATTTTTTTACAAATTTTAATTTTTATGAACGAAATTTTAGCAATTTATTTGAAACTATCTTCGATTTTTTTGGATTTTTTTTACAAATTTTTATTTTTATGAACGAAATTTTATCAAATTTAATTGAAACTATCTTCAATTTTTTTGGATTTTTTTACAAATTTTAATTTTTATGAACGAAATTTGAGCAAATTTAATTGAAACTATCTTCGATTTTTGTGGATTTTTTTTCCAATTTTTATTTTCATGAACGAAATTTTAGCAAATTTAATTGAAACTATCTTCGATTTTTTTGGATTTTTTAAAAGTTTTATTTTTATGAACGAAATTTTAGCAAATTTAATTGAAACTGTCTTCGATTTTTTTGGATTTTTTTACAAATTTTAATTTTTATGGACGTCATTTTAGCAAATTTAATTGAAACTATCTTCGATTTTTTTGGATTTTTTAAAATTTTAATTGTACTGGACGACATTTTAGCAAATTTAATTGAAACTATCTTCGATTTTTTTGGATTTTTTTACAAATTTTTATTTTTATGAACGAAATTTTAGCAAATTTAATTGAAACTATCTTCGATTTTTTTACAAATTTTTATTTTTATGAACGAAATTTTAGCAAATTTAATTGAAACTATCTTCGATTTTTTTTGGATTTTTTTACAAATTTTAATTTTTATGAACCAAATTTTAGCAAATTTAATTGAAACTATTTTCAATTTTTTGGATTATTTTAAAATTTTTATTTTTTGAACGAAATTTTAGCAAATTTAATTCAAACTATCTTCGATTTTTTTACAAATTTTTATTTTTATGAACGAAATTTCAGCAAATTTAATTGAAACTATCTTCGATTTTTTTTAAATTTTAATTTTTATGAACGAAATTTTAGCAAATTTAATTGGAACTATCTTCGATTTTTTTGGATTTTCTTACAAATTTTAATTTTTATGAACAAAATTTTAGCCAATTTAATAGAAACTATCTTCGATTTTTTTGGATTTTTTTACAAATTTTAATTTTTATGAACGAAATTTTAGCAAATTTATTTGAAACTATCTTCGATTTTTTTGGATTTTTTCACAAATTTTTATTTTTATGAACGAAATTTCAGCAAATTTAATTGAAACTATCTTCGATTTTTTTGGATTTTTTTACAAATTTTAATTTTTATGAACGAAATTTCAGCAAATTTAATTGAAACTATCTTCGATTTTTTTGGATTTTTTTACAAATTTTAATTTTTATGAACGAAATTTTAGCAAATTTATTTGAAACTATCTTCGATTTTTTTGGATCTTTTTACAAATTTTTATTTTTATGAACGAAATTTTAGCAAATTTAATTGAAACTATCTTCGATTTTTTTTGGATTTTTTTACAAATTTTAATTTTTATGAACCAAATTTTAGCAAATTTAATTGAAACTATCTTCGATTTTTTTGAATTTTTTTACAAATTTTTATTTTTATGAACGAAATTTTAGCAAATTTAATAGAAACTATCTTCGATTTTTTTGGATTTTTTTACAAATTTTAATTTTTATGAACGAAATTTTAGCAAATTTATTTGAAACTATCTTCGATTTTTTTGGATTTTTTTACAAATTTTTATTTTTATGAACGAAATTTTATCAAATTTAATTGAAACTATCTTCAATTTTTTTGGATTTTTTTACAAATTTTAATTTTTATGAACGAAATTTGAGCAAATTTAATTGAAACTATCTTCGATTTTTGTGGATTTTTTTTCCAATTTTTATTTTCATGAACGAAATTTTAGCAAATTTAATTGAAACTATCTTCGATTTTTTTGGATTTTTTAAAAGTTTTATTTTTATGAACGAAATTTTAGCAAATTTAATTGAAACTGTCTTCGATTTTTTTGGATTTTTTTACAAATTTTAATTTTTATGGACGTCATTTTAGCAAATTTAATTGAAACTATCTTCGATTTTTTTGGATTTTTTAAAATTTTAATTGTACTGGACGACATTTTAGCAAATTTAATTGAAACTATCTTCGATTTTTTTGGATTTTTTTACAAATTTTTATTTTTATGAACGAAATTTTAGCAAATTTAATTGAAACTATCTTCGATTTTTTTACAAATTTTTATTTTTATGAACGAAATTTTAGCAAATTTAATTGAAACTATCTTCGATTTTTTTTGGATTTTTTTACAAATTTTAATTTTTATGAACCAAATTTTAGCAAATTTAATTGAAACTATTTTCAATTTTTTGGATTATTTTAAAATTTTTATTTTTTGAACGAAATTTTAGCAAATTTAATTCAAACTATCTTCGATTTTTTTACAAATTTTTATTTTTATGAACGAAATTTCAGCAAATTTAATTGAAACTATCTTCGATTTTTTTTAAATTTTAATTTTTATGAACGAAATTTTAGCAAATTTAATTGGAACTATCTTCGATTTTTTTGGATTTTCTTACAAATTTTAATTTTTATGAACAAAATTTTAGCCAATTTAATAGAAACTATCTTCGATTTTTTTGGATTTTTTTACAAATTTTAATTTTTATGAACGAAATTTTAGCAAATTTATTTGAAACTATCTTCGATTTTTTTGGATTTTTTTACAAATTTTTATTTTTATGAACGAAATTTTATCAAATTTAATTGAAACTATCTTCGATTTTTTTGGATTTTTTTACAAATTTTAATTTTCATGAACGAAATTTTAGCAAATTTAATTGAAACTATCTTCGATTTTTTTTAAATTTTAATTTTTATGAACGAAATTTTAGCAAATATAATTGAAACTATCTTCGATTTTTTTGGATCTTTTTACAAATTTTTATTTTTATAATCGAAATTTTAGCAAATTTAATTGAAACTGTCTTCGATTTTTTTTGATTTTTTTACAAATTTTAATTTTTGTGGACGACATTTTAGCAAATTTAATTGAAACTATCTTCGATTTTTTTGGATTTTTTTACAAATTTTTATTTTTATGAACGAAATTTTATCAAATTTAATTGAAACTATCTTCGATTTTTTTGGATTTTTTTACAAATTTTAATTTTTATGAACGAAATTTTAGCAAATTTAATTGAAACTATCTTCGATTTTTTTTAAATTTTAATTTTTATGAACGAAATTTTAGCAAATATAATTGAAACTATCTTCGATTTTTTTGGATCTTTTTACAAATTTTTATTTTTATAATCGAAATTTTAGCAAATTTAATTGAAACTGTCTTCGATTTTTTTTGATTTTTTTACAAATTTTAATTTTTGTGGACGACATTTTAGCAAATTTAATTGAAACTATCTTCGATTTTTTTGGATTTTTTTACAAATTTTTATTTTTATGAACGAAATTTTATCAAATTTAATTGAAACTATCTTCGATTTTTTTGGATTTTTTTACAAATTTTAATTTTTATGAACGAAATTTTAGCAAATTTAATTGAAACTATCTCCGATTTTTTTTAAATTTTAATTTTTATGAACGAAATTTTAGTAAATTTAATTGAAACTATCTTCGATTTTTTTGGATCTTTTTACAAATTTTTATTTTTATAAACGAAATTTAAGCAAATTTAATTGAAACTGTCTTCGATTTTTTTGGATTTTTTTACAAATTTTAATTTTTCTGAACGAAATTTTAGCAAATTTAATTGAAACTATCTTTGATTTTTTTTAAATTTTAATTTTTATGAACGTAATTTTAGCAAATTTAATTGCAACTATCTTCGATTTTTTTGGATCTTTTTACAAATTTTTATTTTTATAAACGAAATTTTAGCAAATTTAATTGAAACTGTCTTCGATTTTTTTTGGATTTTTTTACAAATTTTATTTTTTATGAACGAAATTTCAGCAAATTTAATTCAAACTATCTTCGATTTTTTGGATTTTTTTACAAATTCTTATTTTTACGAACAAAATTTTAGCAAATTTAATAGAAACTATCTTCAATTTTTTTTGGATTTTTTTACAAATTTTAATTTTTATGAACGAAATTTCAGCAAATTTAATTGAAACTATCTTCGATTTTTTTTGATTTTTTTACAAATTTTAATTTTTATGAACGAAATTTTAGCAAATTTATTTGAAACTATCTTCGATTTTTTTGGATCTTTTTACAAATTTTTATTTTTATAAACGAAATTTTAGCAAATTTAATTGAAACTGTCTTCGATTTTTTTGGATTTTTTTACAAATTTCAATTTTTATGAACGAAATTTTAGCAAATTTAATTGAAACTATCTTCGATTTTTTTTAAATTTTAATTTTTATGAACGTAATTTTAGCAAATTTAATTGAAACTATCTTCGATTTTTTTGGATTTTTTTAAAATTTTTATTTTTATGAACGAAATTTTAGCAAATTTAATTGAAACTATCTTCGATTTTTTTAAAATTTTTATTTTTATGAACGAAATTTTAGCAAATTTAATTGAAACTGTCTTCGATTTTTTCACAAATTTTTATTTTTATGAACGAAATTTCAGCAAATTTAATTGAAACTATCTTCGATTTTTTTGGATTTTTTTACAAATTTTAATTTTTATGAACGAAATTTTAGCAAATTTATTTGAAACTATCTTCGATTTTTTTGGATCTTTTTACAAATTTTTATTTTTATAAACGAAATTTTAGCAAATTTACTTGAAACTGTCTTCGATTTTTTTGGATTTTTTTACAAATTTTAATTTTTATGAACGAAATTTTAGCAAATTTAATTGAAACTATCTTCGATTTTTTTAAAATTTTAATTTTTATGAACGTAATTTTAGCAAATTTAATTGAAACTATCTTCGATTTTTTTTGGATTTTTTTACAAATTTTAATTTTTATGAACCAAATTTTAGCAAATTTAATTGAAACTATCTTCGATTTTTTTGAATTTTTTTACAAATTTTTATTTTTATGAACGAAATTTTAGCAAATTTAATTCAAACTATCTTCGATTTTTTCACAAATTTTTATTTTTATGAACGAAATTTCAGCAAATTTAATTGAAACTATCTTCGATTTTTTTTTGATTTTTTTACAAATTTTAATTTTTATGAACCAAATTTTAGCAAATTTAATTGAAACTATCTTCGATTTTTTTGGATTTTTTTACAAATTTTTATTTTTATGAACGAAATTTTATCAAATTTAATTGAAACTATCTTCGATTTTTTTGGATTTTTTTACAAATTTTAATTTTTATGAACGAAATTTTAGCAAATTTAATTGAAACTATCTCCGATTTTTTTTAAATTTTAATTTTTATGAACGAAATTTTAGCAAATTTAATTGAAACTATCTTCGATTTTTTTGGATCTTTTTACAAATTTTTATTTTTATAAACGAAATTTTAGCAAATTTAATTGAAACTGTCTTCGATTTTTTTGGATTTTTTTACAAATTTTAATTTTTATGAACGAAATTTTAGCAAATTTAATTGAAACTATCTTCGATTTTTTTTAAATTTTAATTTTTATGAACGTAATTTTAGCAAATTTAATTGAAACTATCTTCGATTTTTTTGGATCTTTTTACAAATTTTTATTTTTATAAACGAAATTTTAGCAAATTTAATTGAAACTGTCTCCGATTTTTTTTGGATTTTTTTACAAATTTTATTTTTTATGAACGAAATTTCAGCAAATTTAATTCAAACTATCTTCGATTTTTTTTGGATTTTTTTACAAATTTTAATTTTTATGAACAAAATTTTATCAAATTTAATTGAAACTATCTTCGATATTTTTGGTTTTTTTACAAATTTTAATTTTAATGAACGAAATTTTAGCAAATTTAATTGAAACTATCTTCGATTTTTTGGATTTTTTTACAAATTTTAATTTTTATGAACGAAATTTTAGCAAATTTAATTGAAACTATCTTCGATTTTTTTTAAATTTTAATTTTTATGAACGAAATTTTAGCAAATTTAATTGAAACTATCTTCGATTTTTTTTGATCTTTTTACAAATTTTTATTTTTATGAACGAAATTTTATCAAATTTAATTGAAACTATCTTCGATTTTTTTGGATTTTTTTACAAATTTTAATTTTTATGAACGAATTTTAGCAAATTTATTTGAAACTATCTTCGATTTTTTTGGATTTTTTTACAAATTTTTATTTTTATGAACTAAATTTTATCAAATTTAATTGAAACTATCTTCAATTTTTTTGAATTTTTTTACAAATTTTAATTTTTATGAACGAAATTTTAGCAAATTTAATTGAAACTATCTTCGATTTTTGTGGATTTTTTTACAAATTTTTATTTTTATGAACGAAATTTTAGCAAATTTAATTGAAACTATCTTCGATTTTTTTGGATTTTTTTAAAATTTTTATTTTTATGAACGAAATTTTAGCAAATTTAATTGAAACTATCTTCGATTTTTTTGGATTTTTTTAAAATTTTTATTTTTATGAACGAAATTTTAGCAAATTTAATTGAAACTGTCTTCGATTTTTTTGGATTTTTTTACAAATTTTAATTTTTATGGACGTCATTTTAGCAAATTTAATTGAAACTATCTTCGATTTTTTTGGATTTTTTAAAATTTTAATTTTACTGGACGACATTTTAGCAAATTTAATTGAAACTATCTTCGATTTTTTTACAAATTTTTATTTTTATGAACGAAATTTTAGCAAATTTAATTGAAACTATCTTCGATTTTTTTGGATTTTTTTAAAATTTTTATTTTTATGAACGAAATTTTAGCAAATTTAATTGAAACTGTCTTCGATTTTTTTGGATTTTTTACAAATTTTAATTTTTATGGACGTCATTTTAGCCAATTTAATTGAAACTATCTTCGATTTTTTTGGATTTTTTTACAAATTGTTATTTTTATGAACGAAATTTTAGCAAATTTAATTGAAACTATCTTCGATTTTTTTGGATTTTTTTACAAATTTTAATTTTTATGAACCAAATTTTAGCAAATTTAATTGAAACTATCTTCGATTTTTTTGGATTTTTTTAAAATTTTAATTTTTTTGAACGAAATTTTAGCAAATTTTAATTGAAACTATCTACGGTTTTTTGGATCTTTTTAAAAATTTTAATTTTTATGAACGAAATTTTAGCAAATTTAATTGAAACTATTTTCAATTTTTTGGATTTTTTTAAAATTTTTATTTTTTGAACGAAATTTTAGCAAATTCAATTCTAACTATCTTCGATTTTTTTACAAATTTTTATTTTTATGAACGAAATTTCAGCAAATTTAATTGAAACTATCTTCGATTTTTTTGAATTTATTTACAAATTTTTATTTTTATGAACGAAATTTTAGCAAACTTAATTCAAACTATCTTCGATTTTTTTACAAATTTTTATTTTTATGAACGAAATTTCAGCAAATTTAATTGAAACTATCTTCGATTTTTTCTTGATTTTTTTACAAAATTTAATTTTTATGAACCAAATTTTACCAAATTTATTTGAAACTATCTTCGATTTTTTTGGATTTTCTTACAAATTTTAATTTTTATGAACAAAATTTTAGCAAATTTAATAGAAACTATCTTCGATTTTTTTGGATTTTTTTACAAATTTTAATTTTTATGAACGAAATTTTAGCAAATTTATTTGAAACTATCTTCGATTTTTTTGGATTTTTTTACAAATTTTTATTTTTATGAACGAAATTTTATCAAATTTAATTGAAACTATCTTCAATTTTTTTGGATTTTTTTACAAATTTTAATTTTTATGAACGAAATTTTAGCAAATTTAATTGAAACTATCTTCGATTTTTGTGGATTTTTTTACAAATTTTTATTTTCATGAACGAAATTTTAGCAAATTTAATTGAAACTATCTTCGATTTTTTTGGATTTTTTAAAAGTTTTATTTTTATGAACGAAATTTTAGCAAATTTAATTGAAACTGTCTTCGATTTTTTTGGATTTTTTTACAAATTTTAATTTTTATGGACGTCATTTTAGCAAATTTAATTGAAACTATCTTCGATTTTTTTGGATTTTTAAAATTTTAATTGTACTGGACGACATTTTAGCAAATTTAATTGAAACTATCTTCGATTTTTTTGGATTTTTTTACAAATTTTTATTTTTATGAACGAAATTTTAGCAAATTTAATTGAAACTATCTTCGATTTTTTTACAAATTTTTATTTTTAGGAACGAAATTTTAGCAAATTTAATTGAAACTATCTTCGATTTTTTTTGGATTTTTTTACAAATTTTAATTTTTATGAACCAAATTTTAGCAAATTTAATTGAAACTATTTTCAATTTTTTGGATTTTTTTAAAATTTTTATTTTTTGAACGAAATTTTAGCAAATTTAATTCAAACTATCTTCGATTTTTTTACAAATTTTTATTTTTATGAACGAAATTTCAGCAAATTTAATTGAAACTATCTTCGATTTTTTTTAAACTTTAATTTTTATGAACGAAATTTTAGCAAATTTAATTGGAACTATCTTCGATTTTTTTGGATTTTCTTACAAATTTTAATTTTTATGAACAAAATTTTAGCCAATTTAATAGAAACTATCTTCGATTTTTTTGGATTTTTTTACAAATTTTAATTTTTATGAACGAAATTTTAGCAAATTTATTTGAAACTATCTTCGATTTTTTTGGATTTTTTTACAAATTTTTATTTTTATGAACGAAATTTTATCAAATTTAATTGAAACTATCTTCGATTTTTTTGGATTTTTTTACAAATTTTAATTTTCATGAACGAAATTTTAGCAAATTTAATTGAAACTATCTTCGATTTTTTTTAAATTTTAATTTTTATGAACGAAATTTTAGCAAATTTAATTGAAACTATCTTCGATTTTTTTGGATCTTTTTACAAATTTTTATTTTTATAATCGAAATTTTAGCAAATTTAATTGAAACTATCTTCAATTTTTTTGGATTTTTTTACAAATTTTAATTTTTATGAACGAAATTTTAGCAAATTTAATTGAAACTATCTTCGATTTTTGTGGATTTTTTTACCAATTTTTATTTTCATGAACGAAATTTTAGCAAATTTAATTGAAACTATCTTCGATTTTTTTGGATTTTTTAAAAGTTTTATTTTTATGAACGAAATTTTAGCAAATTTAATTGAAACTGTCTTCGATTTTTTTGGATTTTTTTACAAATTTTAATTTTTATGGACGTCATTTTAGCAAATTTAATTGAAACTATCTTCGATTTTTTTGGATTTTTTAAAATTTTAATTGTACTGGACGACATTTTAGCAAATTTAATTGAAACTATCTTCGATTTTTTTGGATTTTTTTACAAATTTTTATTTTTATGAACGAAATTTTAGCAAATTTAATTGAAACTATCTTCGATTTTTTTACAAATTTTTATTTTTATGAACGAAATTTTAGCAAATTTAATTGAAACTATCTTCGATTTTTTTTGGATTTTTTTACAAATTTTAATTTTTATGAACCAAATTTTAGCAAATTTAATTGAAACTATTTTCAATTTTTTGGATTATTTTAAAATTTTTATTTTTTGAACGAAATTTTAGCAAATTTAATTCAAACTATCTTCGATTTTTTTACAAATTTTTATTTTTATGAACGAAATTTCAGCAAATTTAATTGAAACTATCTTCGATTTTTTTTAAATTTTAATTTTTATGAACGAAATTTTAGCAAATTTAATTGGAACTATCTTCGATTTTTTTGGATTTTCTTACAAATTTTAATTTTTATGAACAAAATTTTAGCCAATTTAATAGAAACTATCTTCGATTTTTTTGGATTTTTTTACAAATTTTAATTTTTATGAACGAAATTTTAGCAAATTTATTTGAAACTATCTTCGATTTTTTTGGATTTTTTTACAAATTTTTATTTTTATGAACGAAATTTTATCAAATTTAATTGAAACTATCTTCGATTTTTTTGGATTTTTTTACAAATTCTAATTTTCATGAACGAAATTTTAGCAAATTTAATTGAAACTATCTTCGATTTTTTTTAAATTTTAATTTTTATGAACGAAATTTTAGCAAATTTAATTGAAACTATCTTCGATTTTTTTGGATCTTTTTACAAATTTTTATTTTTATAATCGAAATTTTAGCAAATTTAATTGAAACTGTCTTCGATTTTTTTTGATTTTTTTACAAATTTTAATTTTTGTGGACGACATTTTAGCAAATTTAATTGAAACTATCTTCGATTTTTTTGGATTTTTTTACAAATTTTTATTTTTATGAACGAAATTTTATCAAATTTAATTGAAACTATCTTCGATTTTTTTGGATTTTTTTACAAATTTTAATTTTTATGAACGAAATTTTAGCAAATTTAATTGAAACTATCTCCGATTTTTTTTAAATTTTAATTTTTATGAACGAAATTTTAGTAAATTTAATTGAAACTATCTTCGATTTTTTTGGATCTTTTTACAAATTTTTATTTTTATAAACGAAATTTAAGCAAATTTAATTGAAACTGTCTTCGATTTTTTTGGATTTTTTTACAAATTTTAATTTTTATGAACGAAATTTTAGCAAATTTAATTGAAACTATCTTCGATTTTTTTTAAATTTTAATTTTTATGAACGTAATTTTAGCAAATTTAATTGCAACTATCTTCGATTTTTTTGGATCTTTTTACAAATTTTTATTTTTATAAACGAAATTTTAGCAAATTTAATTGAAACTGTCTTCGATTTTTTTTGGATTTTTTTACAAATTTTATTTTTTATGAACGAAATTTCAGCAAATTTAATTCAAACTATCTTCGATTTTTTGGATTTTTTTACAAATTCTTATTTTTACGAACAAAATTTTAGCAAATTTAATAGAAACTATCTTCAATTTTTTTTGGATTTTTTTACAAATTTTAATTTTTATGAACGAAATTTCAGCAAATTTAATTGAAACTATCTTCGATTTTTTTTGATTTTTTTACAAATTTTAATTTTTATGAACGAAATTTTAGCAAATTTATTTGAAACTATCTTCGATTTTTTTGGATCTTTTTACAAATTTTTATTTTTATAAACGAAATTTTAGCAAATTTAATTGAAACTGTCTTCGATTTTTTTGGATTTTTTTACAAATTTCAATTTTTATGAACGAAATTTTAGCAAATTTAATTGAAACTATCTTCGATTTTTTTTAAATTTTAATTTTTATGAACGTAATTTTAGCAAATTTAATTGAAACTATCTTCGATTTTTTTGGATTTTTTTAAAATTTTTATTTTTATGAACGAAATTTTAGCAAATTTAATTGAAACTATCTTCGATTTTTTTAAAATTTTTATTTTTATGAACGAAATTTTAGCAAATTTAATTGAAACTGTCTTCGATTTTTTCACAAATTTTTATTTTTATGAACGAAATTTCAGCAAATTTAATTGAAACTATCTTCGATTTTTTTGGATTTTTTTACAAATTTTAATTTTTATGAACGAAATTTTAGCAAATTTATTTGAAACTATCTTCGATTTTTTTGGATCTTTTTACAAATTTTTATTTTTATAAACGAAATTTTAGCAAATTTACTTGAAACTGTCTTCGATTTTTTTGGATTTTTTTACAAATTTTAATTTTTATGAACGAAATTTTAGCAAATTTAATTGAAACTATCTTCGATTTTTTTAAAATTTTAATTTTTATGAACGTAATTTTAGCAAATTTAATTGAAACTATCTTCGATTTTTTTTGGATTTTTTTACAAATTTTAATTTTTATGAACCAAATTTTAGCAAATTTAATTGAAACTATCTTCGATTTTTTTGAATTTTTTTACAAATTTTTTATTTATGAACGAAATTTTAGCAAATTTAATTCAAACTATCTTCGATTTTTTCACAAATTTTTATTTTTATGAACGAAATTTCAGCAAATTTAATTGAAACTATCTTCGATTTTTTTTTGATTTTTTTACAAATTTTAATTTTTATGAACCAAATTTTAGCAAATTTAATTGAAACTATCTTCGATTTTTTTGGATTTTTTTACAAATTTTTATTTTTATGAACGAAATTTTATCAAATTTAATTGAAACTATCTTCGATTTTTTTGGATTTTTTTACAAATTTTAATTTTTATGAACGAAATTTTAGCAAATTTAATTGAAACTATCTCCGATTTTTTTTAAATTTTAATTTTTATGAACGAAATTTTAGCAAATTTAATTGAAACTATCTTCAATTTTTTTGAATTTTTTTACAAATTTTTATTTTTATGAACGAAATTTTAGCAAATTTAATTGAAACTGTCTTCGATTTTTTCACAAATTTTTATTTTTATGAACGAAATTTCAGCAAATTTAATTGAAACTATCTTCGATTTTTTTGGATTTTTTTACAAATTTTAATTTTTATGAACGAAATTTCAGCAAATTTAATTGAAACTATCTTCGATTTTTTTGGATTTTTTTACAAATTTTAATTTTTATGAACGAAATTTTAGCAAATTTATTTGAAACTATCTTCGATTTTTTTGGATCTTTTTACAAATTTTTATTTTTATGAACGAAATTTTAGCAAATTTAATTGAAACTATCTTCGATTTTTTTTGGACTTTTTTACAAATTTTAATTTTTATGAACCAAATTTTAGCAAATTTAATTGAAACTATCTTCGATTTTTTTGAATTTTTTTACAAATTTTTATTTTTATGAACGAAATTTTAGCAAATTTAATAGAAACTATCTTCGATTTTTTTGGATTTTTTTACAAATTTTAATTTTTATGAACGAAATTTTAGCAAATTTAATTGAAACTATCTTCGATTTTTTTGGATTTTTTTACAAATTTTTATTTTTATGAACGAAATTTTATCAAATTTAATTGAAACTATCTTCAATTTTTTTGGATTTTTTTACAAATTTTAATTTTTATGAACGAAATTTTAGCAAATTTAATTGAAACTATCTTCGATTTTTGTGGATTTTTTTTCCAATTTTTATTTTCATGAACGAAATTTTAGCAAATTTAATTGAAACTATCTTCGATTTTTTTGGATTTTTTAAAAGTTTTATTTTTATGAACGAAATTTTAGCAAATTTAATTGAAACTGTCTTCGATTTTTTTGGATTTTTTTACAAATTTTAATTTTTATGGACGTCATTTTAGCAAATTTAATTGAAACTATCTTCGATTTTTTTGGATTTTTTAAAATTTTAATTGTACTGGACGACATTTTAGCAAATTTAATTGAAACTATCTTCGATTTTTTTGGATTTTTTTACAAATTTTTATTTTTATGAACGAAATTTTAGCAAATTTAATTGAAACTATCTTCGATTTTTTTACAAATTTTTATTTTTATGAACGAAATTTTAGCAAATTTAATTGAAACTATCTTCGATTTTTTTTGGATTTTTTTACAATTTTTAATTTTTATGAACCAAATTTTAGCAAATTTAATTGAAACTATTTTCAATTTTTTGGATTATTTTAAAATTTTTATTTTTTGAACGAAATTTTAGCAAATTTAATTCAAACTATCTTCGATTTTTTTACAAATTTTTATTTTTATGAACGAAATTTCAGCAAATTTAATTGAAACTATCTTCGATTTTTTTTAAATTTTAATTTTTATGAACGAAATTTTAGCAAATTTAATTGGAACTATCTTCGATTTTTTTGGATTTTCTTACAAATTTTAATTTTTATGAACAAAATTTTAGCCAATTTAATAGAAACTATCTTCGATTTTTTTGGATTTTTTTACAAATTTTAATTTTTATGAACGAAATTTTAGCAAATTTATTTGAAACTATCTTCGATTTTTTTGGATTTTTTTACAAATTTTTATTTTTATGAACGAAATTTTATCAAATTTAATTGAAACTATCTTCGATTTTTTTGGATTTTTTTACAAATTTTAATTTTCATGAACGAAATTTTAGCAAATTTAATTGAAACTATCTTCGATTTTTTTTAAATTTTAATTTTTATGAACGAAATTTTAGCAAATTTAATTGAAACTATCTTCGATTTTTTTGGATCTTTTTACAAATTTTTATTTTTATAATCGAAATTTTAGCAAATTTAATTGAAACTGTCTTCGATTTTTTTTGATTTTTTTACAAATTTTAATTTTTGTGGACGACATTTTAGCAAATTTAATTGAAACTATCTTCGATTTTTTTGGATTTTTTTACAAATTTTTATTTTTATGAACGAAATTTTATCAAATTTAATTGAAACTATCTTCGATTTTTTTGGATTTTTTTACAAATTTTAATTTTTATGAACGAAATTTTAGCAAATTTAATTGAAACTATCTCCGATTTTTTTTAAATTTTAATTTTTATGAACGAAATTTTAGTAAATTTAATTGAAACTATCTTCGATTTTTTTGGATCTTTTTACAAATTTTTATTTTTATAAACGAAATTTAAGCAAATTTAATTGAAACTGTCTTCGATTTTTTTGGATTTTTTTACAAATTTTAATTTTTATGAACGAAATTTTAGCAAATTTAATTGAAACTATCTTTGATTTTTTTTAAATTTTAATTTTTATGAACGTAATTTTAGCAAATTTAATTGCAACTATCTTCGATTTTTTTGGATCTTTTTACAAATTTTTATTTTTATAAACGAAATTTTAGCAAATTTAATTGAAACTGTCTTCGATTTTTTTTGGATTTTTTTACAAATTTTATTTTTTATGAACGAAATTTCAGCAAATTTAATTCAAACTATCTTCGATTTTTTGGATTTTTTTACAAATTCTTATTTTTACGAACAAAATTTTAGCAAATTTAATAGAAACTATCTTCAATTTTTTTTGGATTTTTTTACAAATTTTAATTTTTATGAACGAAATTTCAGCAAATTTAATTGAAACTATCTTCGATTTTTTTACAAATTTTAATTTTTATGAACGAAATTTTAGCAAATTTATTTGAAACTATCTTCGATTTTTTTGGATCTTTTTACAAATTTTTATTTTTATAAACGAAATTTTAGCAAATTTAATTGAAACTGTCTTCGATTTTTTTGGATTTTTTTACAAATTTCAATTTTTATGAACGAAATTTTAGCAAATTTAATTGAAACTATCTTCGATTTTTTTTAAATTTTAATTTTTATGAACGTAATTTTAGCAAATTTAATTGAAACTATCTTCGATTTTTTTGGATTTTTTTAAAATTTTTATTTTTATGAACGAAATTTTAGCAAATTTAATTGAAACTATCTTCGATTTTTTTAAAATTTTTATTTTTATGAACGAAATTTTAGCAAATTTAATTGAAACTGTCTTCGATTTTTTCACAAATTTTTATTTTTATGAACGAAATTTCAGCAAATTTAATTGAAACTATCTTCGATTTTTTTGGATTTTTTTACAAATTTTAATTTTTATGAACGAAATTTTAGCAAATTTATTTGAAACTATCTTCGATTTTTTTGGATCTTTTTACAAATTTTTATTTTTATAAACGAAATTTTAGCAAATTTACTTGAAACTGTCTTCGATTTTTTTGGATTTTTTTACAAATTTTAATTTTTATGAACGAAATTTTAGCAAATTTAATTGATACTATCTTCGATTTTTTTAAAATTTTAATTTTTATGAACGTAATTTTAGCAAATTTAATTGAAACTATCTTCGATTTTTTTTGGATTTTTTTACAAATTTTAATTTTTATGAACCAAATTTTAGCAAATTTAATTGAAACTATCTTCGATTTTTTTGAATTTTTTTACAAATTTTTATTTTTATGAACGAAATTTTAGCAAATTTAATTCAAACTATCTTCGATTTTTTCACAAATTTTTATTTTTATGAACGAAATTTCAGCAAATTTAATTGAAACTATCTTCGATTTTTTTTTGATTTTTTTACAAATTTTAATTTTTATGAACCAAATTTTAGCAAATTTAATTGAAACTATCTTCGATTTTTTTGGATTTTTTTACAAATTTTTATTTTTATGAACGAAATTTTATCAAATTTAATTGAAACTATCTTCGATTTTTTTGGATTTTTTTACAAATTTTAATTTTTATGAACGAAATTTTAGCAAATTTAATTGAAACTATCTCCGATTTTTTTTAAATTTTAATTTTTATGAACGAAATTTTAGCAAATTTAATTGAAACTATCTTCGATTTTTTTGGATCTTTTTACAAATTTTCATTTTTATAAACGAAATTTTAGCAAATTTAATTGAAACTGTCTTCGATTTTTTTGGATTTTTTTACAAATTTTAATTTTTATGAACGAAATTTTAGCAAATTTAATTGAAACTATCTTCGATTTTTTTTAAATTTTAATTTTTATGAACGTAATTTTAGCAAATTTAATTGAAACTATCTTCGATTTTTTTGGATCTTTTTACAAATTTTTATTTTTATAAACGAAATTTTAGCAAATTTAATTGAAACTGTCTCCGATTTTTTTTGGATTTTTTTACAAATTTTATTTTTTATGAACGAAATTTCAGCAAATTTAATTCAAACTATCTTCGATTTTTTTTGGATTTTTTTACAAATTTTAATTTTTATGAACAAAATTTTATCAAATTTAATTGAAACTATCTTCGATATTTTTGGTTTTTTTACAAATTTTAATTTTAATGAACGAAATTTTAGCAAATTTAATTGAAACTATCTTCGATTTTTTGGATTTTTTTACAAATTTTAATTTTTATGAACGAAATTTTAGCAAATTTAATTGAAACTATCTTCGATTTTTTTTAAATTTTAATTTTTATGAACGAAATTTTAGCAAATTTAATTGAAACTATCTTCGATTTTTTTTGATCTTTTTACAAATTTTTATTTTTATGAACGAAATTTTATCAAATTTAATTGAAACTATCTTCGATTTTTTTGGATTTTTTTACAAATTTTAATTTTTATGGACGACATTTTAGCAAATTTAATTGAAACTATCTACGATTTTTTGGATTTTTTTACAAATTCTTATTTTTATGAACAAAATTTTAGCAAATTTAATAGAAACTATCTTCAATTTTTTTTGGATTTTTTTACAAATTTTAATTTTTATGATCGAAATTTCAGCAAATTTAATTGAAACTATCTTAAATTTTTTTTGGATTTTTTTACAAATTTTATTTTTTATGAACAAAATTTTATCAAATTTAATTGAATCTATCTTCGATATTTTTGTTTTTTTTACAAATTTTAATTTTAATGAACGAAATTTTAGCAAATTTAATTGAAACTATCTTCGATTTTTTTTAATTTTTTTACAAATTTTTATTTATATGAACGAAATTGTAGCAAATTTAATTGAAACTATCTTCGATATTTTTGGTTTTTTTACAAATTTTTATTTTTATGAACGAAATTTTATCAAATTTAATTGAAACTATATTCGATTTTTTTGGATTTTCTTACAAATTTTAATTTTTATGAACAAAATTTTAGCAAATTTAATAGAAACTATCTTCGATTTTTTTGGATTTTTTTACAAATTTTAATTTTTATGAACGAATTTTAGCAAATTTATTTGAAACTATCTTCGATTTTTTTGGATTTTTTTACAAATTTTTATTTTTATGAACTAAATTTTATCAAATTTAATTGAAACTATCTTCAATTTTTTTGAATTTTTTTACAAATTTTAATTTTTATGAACGAAATTTTAGCAAATTTAATTGAAACTATCTTCGATTTTTGTGGATTTTTTTACAAATTTTTATTTTTATGAACGAAATTTTAGCAAATTTAATTGAAACTATCTTCGATTTTTTTGGATTTTTTTAAAATTTTTATTTTTATGAACGAAATTTTAGCAAATTTAATTGAAACTATCTTCGATTTTTTTGGATTTTTTTAAAATTTTTATTTTTATGAACGAAATTTTAGCAAATTTAATTGAAACTGTCTTCGATTTTTTTGGATTTTTTTACAAATTTTAATTTTTATGGACGTCATTTTAGCAAATTTAATTGAAACTATCTTCGATTTTTTTGGATTTTTTAAAATTTTAATTTTACTGGACGACATTTTAGCAAATTTAATTGAAACTATCTTCGATTTTTTTACAAATTTTTATTTTTATGAACGAAATTTTAGCAAATTTAATTGAAACTATCTTCGATTTTTTTGGATTTTTTTAAAATTTTTATTTTTATGAACGAAATTTTAGCAAATTTAATTGAAACTGTCTTCGATTTTTTTGGATTTTTTACAAATTTTAATTTTTATGGACGTCATTTTAGCCAATTTAATTGAAACTATCTTCGATTTTTTTGGATTTTTTTACAAATTGTTATTTTTATGAACGAAATTTTAGCAAATTTAATTGAAACTATCTTCGATTTTTTTTGGATTTTTTTACAAATTTTAATTTTTATGAACCAAATTTTAGCAAATTTAATTGAAACTATCTTCGATTTTTTTGGATTTTTTTAAAATTTTAATTTTTTTGAACGAAATTTTAGCAAATTTTAATTGAAACTATCTACGGTTTTTTGGATCTTTTTAAAAATTTTAATTTTTATGAACGAAATTTTAGCAAATTTAATTGAAACTATTTTCAATTTTTTGGATTTTTTTAAAATTTTTATTTTTTGAACGAAATTTTAGCAAATTCAATTCTAACTATCTTCGATTTTTTTACAAATTTTTATTTTTATGAACGAAATTTCAGCAAATTTAATTGAAACTATCTTCGATTTTTTTGAATTTATTTACAAATTTTTATTTTTATGAACGAAATTTTAGCAAACTTAATTCAAACTATCTTCGATTTTTTTACAAATTTTTATTTTTATGAACGAAATTTCAGCAAATTTAATTGAAACTATCTTCGATTTTTTCTTGATTTTTTTACAAAATTTAATTTTTATGAACCAAATTTTACCAAATTTATTTGAAACTATCTTCGATTTTTTTGGATTTTCTTACAAATTTTAATTTTTATGAACAAAATTTTAGCAAATTTAATAGAAACTATCTTCGATTTTTTTGGATTTTTTTACAAATTTTAATTTTTATGAACGAAATTTTAGCAAATTTATTTGAAACTATCTTCGATTTTTTTGGATTTTTTTACAAATTTTTATTTTTATGAACGAAATTTTATCAAATTTAATTGAAACTATCTTCAATTTTTTTGGATTTTTTTACAAATTTTAATTTTTATGAACGAAATTTTAGCAAATTTAATTGAAACTATCTTCGATTTTTGTGGATTTTTTTACAAATTTTTATTTTCATGAACGAAATTTTAGCAAATTTAATTGAAACTATCTTCGATTTTTTTGGATTTTTTAAAAGTTTTATTTTTATGAACGAAATTTTAGCAAATTTAATTGAAACTGTCTTCGATTTTTTTGGATTTTTTTACAAATTTTAATTTTTATGGACGTCATTTTAGCAAATTTAATTGAAACTATCTTCGATTTTTTTGGATTTTTTAAAATTTTAATTGTACTGGACGACATTTTAGCAAATTTAATTGAAACTATCTTCGATTTTTTTGGATTTTTTTACAAATTTTTATTTTTATGAACGAAATTTTAGCAAATTTAATTGAAACTATCTTCGATTTTTTTACAAATTTTTATTTTTAGGAACGAAATTTTAGCAAATTTAATTGAAACTATCTTCGATTTTTTTTGGATTTTTTTACAAATTTTAATTTTTATGAACCAAATTTTAGCAAATTTAATTGAAACTATTTTCAATTTTTTGGATTTTTTTAAAATTTTTATTTTTTGAACGAAATTTTAGCAAATTTAATTCAAACTATCTTCGATTTTTTTACAAATTTTTATTTTTATGAACGAAATTTCAGCAAATTTAATTGAAACTATCTTCGATTTTTTTTAAACTTTAATTTTTATGAACGAAATTTTAGCAAATTTAATTGGAACTATCTTCGATTTTTTTGGATTTTCTTACAAATTTTAATTTTTATGAACAAAATTTTAGCCAATTTAATAGAAACTATCTTCGATTTTTTTGGATTTTTTTACAAATTTTAATTTTTATGAACGAAATTTTAGCAAATTTATTTGAAACTATCTTCGATTTTTTTGGATTTTTTTACAAATTTTTATTTTTATGAACGAAATTTTATCAAATTTAATTGAAACTATCTTCGATTTTTTTGGATTTTTTTACAAATTTTAATTTTCATGAACGAAATTTTAGCAAATTTAATTGAAACTATCTTCGATTTTTTTTAAATTTTAATTTTTATGAACGAAATTTTAGCAAATTTAATTGAAACTATCTTCGATTTTTTTGGATCTTTTTACAAATTTTTATTTTTATAATCGAAATTTTAGCAAATTTAATTGAAACTGTCTTCGATTTTTTTTGGATTTTTTTACAAATTTTAATTTTTGTGGACGACATTTTAGCAAATTTAATTGAAACTATCTTCGATTTTTTTGGATTTTTTTACAAATTTTTATTTTTATGAACGAAATTTTAGCAAATTTAATTGAAACTATCTTCGATTTTTTTGGATTTTTTTAAAATTTTTATTTTTATGAGCGAAATTTTAGCAAATTTAATTGAAACTGTCATCGATTTTTTGGATATTTTTACAAATTTAAATTTTTATGGACGGCATTTTATACAATTTAATTGAAACTATCTTCGATTTTTTTGGATTTTTTTACAAATTTTTATTTTTATGAACGAAATTTTAGCAAATTTAATTGAAACTATCTTCGATTTTTTTTGGATTTTTTTACAAATTTTAATTTTTATGAACCAAATTTTAGCAAATTTAATTGAAACTATCTTCGATTTTTTTGGATTTATTTAAAATTTTAATTTTTTTGAACGAAATTTTAGCAAATTTATTTGAAACTATCTTCGATTTTTTTGGATTTTTTTACAAATTTTTATTTTTATGAACGAAATTTCAGCAAATTTAATTGAAACTATCTTCGATTTTTTTTAAATTTTAATTTTTATGAACGAAATTTTAGCAAATTTAATTGAAACTATCTTCGATTTTTTTGGATTTTTTAAAATTTTAATTTTTATGAACGAAATTTTAGCAAATTTAATTGAAACTATCTTCGATTTTTTTCAAATTTTAATTTTTATGAACGAAATTTTAGCAAATTTAATTGAAACTATCTTCGATTTTTTTGGATCTTTTTACAAATTTTTATTTTTATAATCGAAATTTTAGCAAATTTAATTGAAACAGTCTTCGATTTTTTTGGATTTTTTTACAAATTTTAATTTTTGTGGACGACATTTTAGCAAATTTAATTGAAACTATCCTCGATTTTTTTGGATTTCTTTACAAATTTTTATTTTTATGAGCGAAATTTTAGCAAATTTAATTGAAACTATCTTCGATTTTTTTGGATTTTTTTAAAATTTTTATTTTTATGACCGAAATTTTAGCAAATTTAATTGAAACTGTCTTCGATTTTTTTGGATATTTTTACAAATTTTAATTTTTATGGACGTCATTTTAGCCAATTTAATTGAAACTATCTTCGATTTTTTTGGATTTTTTTACAAATTTTTATTTTTATGAACGAAATTTTAGCAAATTTAATTGAAACTATCTTCGATTTTTTTTGGATTTTTTTACAAATTTTAATTTTTATGAACCAAATTTTAGCAAATTTAATTGAAACTATCTTCGATTTTTTTGGATTTTTTTAAAATTTTAATTTTTTTGAACGAAATTTTAGCAAATTTAATTGAAACTATCTTCGATTTTTTTGGATTTTTTTACAAATTTTAATTTTTATGAACGAAATTTTAGCAAATTTAATTGAAACTATCTTCGATTTTTTTTAATTTTTTTACAAATTTTTATTTATATGAACGAAATTGTAGCAAATTTAATTGAAACTATCTTCGATATTTTTGGTTTTTTTACAAATTTTTATTTTTATGAACGAAATTTTATCAAATTTAATTGAAACTATCTTCGATTTTTTTGGATTTTCTTACAAATTTTAATTTTTATGAACAAAATTTTAGCAAATTTAATAGAAACTATCTTCGATTTTTTTGGATTTTTTTACAAATTTTAATTTTTATGAACGAAATTTTAGCAAATTTATTTGAAACTATCTTCGATTTTTTTGGATTTTTTTACAAATTTTTATTTTTATGAACTAAATTTTATCAAATTTAATTGAAACTATCTTCAATTTTTTTGGATTTTTTTACAAATTTTAATTTTTATGAACGAAATTTTAGCAAATTTAATTGAAACTATCTTCGATTTTTGTGGATTTTTTTACAAATTTTTATTTTTATGAACGAAATTTTAGCAAATTTAATTGAAACTATCTTCGATTTTTTTGGATTTTTTTAAAATTTTTATTTTTATGAACGAAATTTTAGCAAATTTAATTGAAACTGTCTTCGATTTTTTTGGATTTTTTTACAAATTTTAATTTTTATGGACGTCATTTTAGCCAATTTAATTGAAACTATCTTCGATTTTTTTGGATTTTTTTACAAATTGTTATTTTTATGAACGAAATTTTAGCAAATTTAATTGAAACTATCTTCGATTTTTTTGGATTTTTTTAAAATTTTTATTTTTATGAACGAAATTTTAGCAAATTTAATTGAAACTGTCTTCGATTTTTTTGGATTTTTTTACAAATTTTAATTTTTATGGACGTCATTTTAGCCAATTTAATTGAAACTATCTTCGATTTTTTTGGATTTTTTTACAAATTGTTATTTTTATGAACGAAATTTTAGCAAATTTAATTGAAACTATCTTCGATTTTTTTTGGATTTTTTTACAAATTTTAATTTTTATGAACCAAATTTTAGCAAATTTAATTGAAACTATCTTCGATTTTTTTGGATTTTTTTAAAATTTTAATTTTTTTGAACGAAATTTTAGCAAATTTTAATTGAAACTATCTTCGATTTTTTTGGATTTTTTTACAAATTTTTATTTTTATGAACGAAATTTTAGCAAATTTAATTGAAACTATCTACGGTTTTTTTTTATCTTTTTTAAAATTTTAATTTTTATGATCGAAATTTTAGCAAATTGAATTGAAACTATTTTCAATTTTTTGGATTTTTTTAAAATTTTTATTTTTTGAACGAAATTTTAGCAAATTCAATTCTAACTATCTTCGATTTTTTTACAAATTTTTATTTTTATGAACGAAATTTCAGCAAATTTAATTGAAACTATCTTCGATTTTTTTGAATTTATTTACAAATTTTTATTTTTATGAACGAAATTTTAGCAAACTTAATTCAAACTATCTTCGATTTTTTTACAAATTTTTATTTTTATGAACGAAATTTCAGCAAATTTAATTGAAACTATCTTCGATTTTTTCTTGATTTTTTTACAAAATTTAATTTTTATGAACCAAATTTTACCAAATTTATTTGAAACTATCTTCGATTTTTTTGGATTTTCTTACAAATTTTAATTTTTATGAACAAAATTTTAGCAAATTTAATAGAAACTATCTTCGATTTTTTTTGATTTTTTTACAAATTTTAATTTTTATGAACGAAATTTTAGCAAATTTAATTGAAACTATCTTCGATTTTTTTGGATTTTTTTACAAATTTTTATTTTTATGAACGAAATTTTAGCAAATTTAATTGAAACTATCTTCGATTTTTTTGGATTTTTTTACAAATTTTTATTTTTATGAACGAAATTTTAGCAAATTTAATTGAAACTATCTTCGATTTTTTTACAAATTTTTATTTTTATGAACGAAATTTTAGCAAATTTAATTGAAACTATCTTCGATTTTTTTTGGATTTTTTTACAAATTTTAATTTTTATGAACCAAATTTTAGCAAATTTAATTGAAACTATTTTCAATTTTTTGGATTTTTTTAAAATTTTTATTTTTTGAACGAAATTTTAGCAAATTTAATTGAAACTATCTTCGATTTTTTTACAAATTTTTATTTTTATGAACGAAATTTCAGCAAATTTAATTGAAACTATCTTCGATTTTTTTTAAATTTTAATTTTTATGAACGAAATTTTAGCAAATTTAATTGGAACTATCTTCGATTTTTTTGGATTTTCTTACAAATTTTAATTTTTATGAACAAAATTTTAGCAAATTTAATAGAAACTATCTTCGATTTTTTTGGATTTTTTTACAAATTTTAATTTTTATGAACGAAATTTTAGCAAATTTAATTGAAACTATCTTCGATTTTTTTGGATTTTTTTACAAATTTTAATTTTTATGAACCAAATTTTAGCAAATTTAATTGAAACTATCTTCGATTTTTTTGGATTTTTTTAAAATTTTAATTTTTTTGAACGAAATTTTAGCAAATTTAATTGAAACTATCTTCGATTTTTTTGGATTTTTTTACAAATTTTAATTTTTATGAACGAAATTTTAGCAAATTTAATTGAAACTATCTTCGATTTTTTTTAATTTTTTTACAAATTTTTATTTATATGAACGAAATTGTAGCAAATTTAATTGAAACTATCTTCGATATTTTTGGTTTTTTTACAAATTTTTATTTTTATGAACGAAATTTTAGCAAATTTAATTGAAACTATCTTCGATTTTTTTTGGATTTTTTTACAAATTTTAATTTTTATGAACCAAATTTTAGCAAATTTAATTGAAACTATCTTCGATTTTTTTGGATTTTTTTAAAATTTTAATTTTTTTGAACGAAATTTTAGCAAATTTTAATTGAAACTATCTTCGATTTTTTTGGATTTTTTTACAAATTTTTATTTTTATGAACGAAATTTTAGCAAATTTAATTGAAACTATCTACGGTTTTTTTGGATCTTTTTAAAAATTTTAATTTTTATGATCGAAATTTTAGCAAATTTAATTGAAACTATTTTCAATTTTTTGGATTTTTTTAAAATTTTTATTTTTTAACGAAATTTTAGCAAATTCAATTCTAACTATCTTCGATTTTTTTACAAATTTTTATTTTTATGAACGAAATTTCAGCAAATTTAATTGAAACTATCTTCGATTTTTTTGAATTTATTTACAAATTTTTATTTTTATGAACGAAATTTTAGCAAACTTAATTCAAACTATCTTCGATTTTTTTACAAATTTTTATTTTTATGAACGAAATTTCAGCAAATTTAATTGAAACTATCTTCGATTTTTTCTTGATTTTTTTACAAAATTTAATTTTTATGAACCAAATTTTACCAAATTTATTTGAAACTATCTTCGATTTTTTTGGATTTTCTTACAAATTTTAATTTTTATGAACAAAATTTTAGCAAATTTAATAGAAACTATCTTCGATTTTTTTTGATTTTTTTACAAATTTTAATTTTTATGAACGAAATTTTAGCAAATTTATTTGAAACTATCTTCGATTTTTTTGGATTTTTTTACAAATTTTTATTTTTATGAACGAAATTTTATCAAATTTAATTGAAACTATCTTCAATTTTTTTGGATTTTTTTACAAATTTTAATTTTTATGAACGAAATTTTAGCAAATTTAATTGAAACTATCTTCGATTTTTGTGGATTTTTTTACAAATTTTTATTTTCATGAACGAAATTTTAGCAAATTTAATTGAAACTATCTTCGATTTTTTTGGATTTTTTAAAAGTTTTATTTTTATGAACGAAATTTTAGCAAATTTAATTGAAACTGTCTTCGATTTTTTTGGATTTTTTTACAAATTTTAATTTTTATGGACGTCATTTTAGCAAATTTAATTGAAACTATCTTCGATTTTTTTGGATTTTTTAAAATTTTAATTGTACTGGACGACATTTTAGCAAATTTAATTGAAACTATCTTCGATTTTTTTGGATTTTTTTACAAATTTTTATTTTTATGAACGAAATTTTAGCAAATTTAATTGAAACTATCTTCGATTTTTTTACAAATTTTTATTTTTAGGAACGAAATTTTAGCAAATTTAATTGAAACTATCTTCGATTTTTTTTGGATTTTTTTACAAATTTTAATTTTTATGAACCAAATTTTAGCAAATTTAATTGAAACTATTTTCAATTTTTTGGATTTTTTTAAAATTTTTATTTTTTGAACGAAATTTTAGCAAATTTAATTCAAACTATCTTCGATTTTTTTACAAATTTTTATTTTTATGAACGAAATTTCAGCAAATTTAATTGAAACTATCTTCGATTTTTTTTAAACTTTAATTTTTATGAACGAAATTTTAGCAAATTTAATTGGAACTATCTTCGATTTTTTTGGATTTTCTTACAAATTTTAATTTTTATGAACAAAATTTTAGCCAATTTAATAGAAACTATCTTCGATTTTTTTGGATTTTTTTACAAATTTTAATTTTTATGAACGAAATTTTAGCAAATTTATTTGAAACTATCTTCGATTTTTTTGGATTTTTTTACAAATTTTTATTTTTATGAACGAAATTTTATCAAATTTAATTGAAACTATCTTCGATTTTTTTGGATTTTTTTACAAATTTTAATTTTCATGAACGAAATTTTAGCAAATTTAATTGAAACTATCTTCGATTTTTTTTAAATTTTAATTTTTATGAACGAAATTTTAGCAAATTTAATTGAAACTATCTTCGATTTTTTTGGATCTTTTTACAAATTTTTATTTTTATAATCGAAATTTTAGCAAATTTAATTGAAACTGTCTTCGATTTTTTTTGGATTTTTTTACAAATTTTAATTTTTGTGGACGACATTTTAGCAAATTTAATTGAAACTATCTTCGATTTTTTTGGATTTTTTTACAAATTTTTATTTTTATGAACGAAATTTTAGCAAATTTAATTGAAACTATCTTCGATTTTTTTGGATTTTTTTAAAATTTTTATTTTTATGAGCGAAATTTTAGCAAATTTAATTGAAACTGTCATCGATTTTTTGGATATTTTTACAAATTTAAATTTTTATGGACGGCATTTTATACAATTTAATTGAAACTATCTTCGATTTTTTTGGATTTTTTTACAAATTTTTATTTTTATGAACGAAATTTTAGCAAATTTAATTGAAACTATCTTCGATTTTTTTTGGATTTTTTTACAAATTTTAATTTTTATGAACCAAATTTTAGCAAATTTAATTGAAACTATCTTCGATTTTTTTGGATTTATTTAAAATTTTAATTTTTTTGAACGAAATTTTAGCAAATTTATTTGAAACTATCTTCGATTTTTTTGGATTTTTTTACAAATTTTTATTTTTATGAACGAAATTTCAGCAAATTTAATTGAAACTATCTTCGATTTTTTTTAAATTTTAATTTTTATGAACGAAATTTTAGCAAATTTAATTGAAACTATCTTCGATTTTTTTGGATTTTTTAAAATTTTAATTTTTATGAACGAAATTTTAGCAAATTTAATTGAAACTATCTTCGATTTTTTTCAAATTTTAATTTTTATGAACGAAATTTTAGCAAATTTAATTGAAACTATCTTCGATTTTTTTGGATCTTTTTACAAATTTTTATTTTTATAATCGAAATTTGAGCAAATTTAATTGAAACAGTCTTCGATTTTTTTGGATTTTTTTACAAATTTTAATTTTTGTGGACGACATTTTAGCAAATTTAATTGAAACTATCCTCGATTTTTTTGGATTTCTTTACAAATTTTTATTTTTATGAGCGAAATTTTAGCAAATTTAATTGAAACTATCTTCGATTTTTTTGGATTTTTTTAAAATTTTTATTTTTATGACCGAAATTTTAGCAAATTTAATTGAAACTGTCTTCGATTTTTTTGGATATTTTTACAAATTTTAATTTTTATGGACGTCATTTTAGCCAATTTAATTGAAACTATCTTCGATTTTTTTACAAATTTTTATTTTTATGAACGAAATTTTAGCAAATTTAATTGAAACTATCTTCGATTTTTTTTGGATTTTTTTACAAATTTTAATTTTTATGAACCAAATTTTAGCAAATTTAATTGAAACTATCTTCGATTTTTTTGGATTTTTTTAAAATTTTTATTTTTATGAACGAAATTTTAGCAAATTTAATTGAAACTGTCTTCGATTTTTTTGGATTTTTTTACAAATTTTAATTTTTATGGACGTCATTTTAGCCAATTTAATTGAAACTATCTTCGATTTTTTTGGATTTTTTTACAAATTGTTATTTTTATGAACGAAATTTTAGCAAATTTAATTGAAACTATCTTCGATTTTTTTACAAATTTTAATTTTTATGAACCAAATTTTAGCAAATTTAATTGAAACTATCTTCGATTTTTTTGGATTTTTTTAAAATTTTAATTTTTTTGAACGAAATTTTAGCAAATTTTAATTGAAACTATCTTCGATTTTTTTGGATTTTTTTACAAATTTTTATTTTTATGAACGAAATTTTAGCAAATTTAATTGAAACTATCTACGGTTTTTTTGGATCTTTTTTAAAATTTTAATTTTTATGATCGAAATTTTAGCAAATTGAATTGAAACTATTTTCAATTTTTTGGATTTTTTTAAAATTTTTATTTTTTGAACGAAATTTTAGCAAATTCAATTCTAACTATCTTCGATTTTTTTACAAATTTTTATTTTTATGAACGAAATTTCAGCAAATTTAATTGAAACTATCTTCGATTTTTTTGAATTTATTTACAAATTTTTATTTTTATGAACGAAATTTTAGCAAACTTAATTCAAACTATCTTCGATTTTTTTACAAATTTTTATTTTTATGAACGAAATTTCAGCAAATTTAATTGAAACTATCTTCGATTTTTTCTTGATTTTTTTACAAAATTTAATTTTTATGAACCAAATTTTACCAAATTTATTTGAAACTATCTTCGATTTTTTTGGATTTTCTTACAAATTTTAATTTTTATGAACAAAATTTTAGCAAATTTAATAGAAACTATCTTCGATTTTTTTTGATTTTTTTACAAATTTTAATTTTTATGAACGAAATTTTAGCAAATTTAATTGAAACTATCTTCGATTTTTTTGGATTTTTTTACAAATTTTTATTTTTATGAACGAAATTTTAGCAAATTTAATTGAAACTATCTTCGATTTTTTTGGATTTTTTTACAAATTTTTATTTTTATGAACGAAATTTTAGCAAATTTAATTGAAACTATCTTCGATTTTTTTACAAATTTTTATTTTTATGAACGAAATTTTAGCAAATTTAATTGAAACTATCTTCGATTTTTTTTGGATTTTTTTACAAATTTTAATTTTTATGAACCAAATTTTAGCAAATTTAATTGAAACTATTTTCAATTTTTTGGGTTTTTTAAAATTTTAATTTTACTGGACGACATTTTAGCAAATTTAATTGAAACTATCTTCGATTTTTTTACAAATTTTTATTTTTATGAACGAAATTTTAGCAAATTTAATTGAAACTATCTTCGATTTTTTTGGATTTTTTTAAAATTTTTATTTTTATGAACGAAATTTTAGCAAATTTAATTGAAACTGTCTTCGATTTTTTTGGATTTTTTTACAAATTTTAATTTTTATGGACGTCATTTTAGCCAATTTAATTGAAACTATCTTCGATTTTTTTGGATTTTTTTACAAATTGTTATTTTTATGAACGAAATTTTAGCAAATTTAATTGAAACTATCTTCGATTTTTTTTGGATTTTTTTACAAATTTTAATTTTTATGAACCAAATTTTAGCAAATTTAATTGAAACTATCTTCGATTTTTTTGGATTTTTTTAAAATTTTAATTTTTTTGAACGAAATTTTAGCAAATTTTAATTGAAACTATCTTCGATTTTTTTGGATTTTTTTACAAATTTTTATTTTTATGAACGAAATTTTAGCAAATTTAATTGAAACTATCTACGGTTTTTTTGGATCTTTTTTAAAATTTTAATTTTTATGATCGAAATTTTAGCAAATTGAATTGAAACTATTTTCAATTTTTTGGATTTTTTTAAAATTTTTATTTTTTGAACGAAATTTTAGCAAATTCAATTCTAACTATCTTCGATTTTTTTACAAATTTTTATTTTTATGAACGAAATTTCAGCAAATTTAATTGAAACTATCTTCGATTTTTTTGAATTTATTTACAAATTTTTATTTTTATGAACGAAATTTTAGCAAACTTAATTCAAACTATCTTCGATTTTTTTACAAATTTTTATTTTTATGAACGAAATTTCAGCAAATTTAATTGAAACTATCTTCGATTTTTTCTTGATTTTTTTACAAAATTTAATTTTTATGAACCAAATTTTACCAAATTTATTTGAAACTATCTTCGATTTTTTTGGATTTTCTTACAAATTTTAATTTTTATGAACAAAATTTTAGCAAATTTAATAGAAACTATCTTCGATTTTTTTTGATTTTTTTACAAATTTTAATTTTTATGAACGAAATTTTAGCAAATTTAATTGAAACTATCTTCGATTTTTTTGGATTTTTTTACAAATTTTTATTTTTATGAACGAAATTTTAGCAAATTTAATTGAAACTATCTTCGATTTTTTTGGATTTTTTTACAAATTTTTATTTTTATGAACGAAATTTTAGCAAATTTAATTGAAACTATCTTCGATTTTTTTACAAATTTTTATTTTTATGAACGAAATTTTAGCAAATTTAATTGAAACTATCTTCGATTTTTTTTGGATTTTTTTACAAATTTTAATTTTTATGAACCAAATTTTAGCAAATTTAATTGAAACTATTTTCAATTTTTTGGATTTTTTTAAAATTTTTATTTTTTGAACGAAATTTTAGCAAATTTAATTGAAACTATCTTCGATTTTTTTACAAATTTTTATTTTTATGAACGAAATTTCAGCAAATTTAATTGAAACTATCTTCGATTTTTTTTAAATTTTAATTTTTATGAACGAAATTTTAGCAAATTTAATTGGAACTATCTTCGATTTTTTTGGATTTTCTTACAAATTTTAATTTTTATGAACAAAATTTTAGCAAATTTAATAGAAACTATCTTCGATTTTTTTGGATTTTTTTACAAATTTTAATTTTTATGAACGAAATTTTAGCAAATTTAATTGAAACTATCTTCGATTTTTTTGGATTTTTTTACAAATTTTAATTTTTATGAACCAAATTTTAGCAAATTTAATTGAAACTATCTTCGATTTTTTTGGATTTTTTTAAAATTTTAATTTTTTTGAACGAAATTTTAGCAAATTTAATTGAAACTATCTTCGATTTTTTTGGATTTTTTTACAAATTTTAATTTTTATGAACGAAATTTTAGCAAATTTAATTGAAACTATCTTCGATTTTTTTTAATTTTTTTACAAATTTTTATTTATATGAACGAAATTGTAGCAAATTTAATTGAAACTATCTTCGATATTTTTGGTTTTTTTACAAATTTTTATTTTTATGAACGAAATTTTAGCAAATTTAATTGAAACTATCTTCGATTTTTTTTGGATTTTTTTACAAATTTTAATTTTTATGAACCAAATTTTAGCAAATTTAATTGAAACTATCTTCGATTTTTTTGGATTTTTTTAAAATTTTAATTTTTTTGAACGAAATTTTAGCAAATTTTAATTGAAACTATCTTCGATTTTTTTGGATTTTTTTACAAATTTTTATTTTTATGAACGAAATTTTAGCAAATTTAATTGAAACTATCTACGGTTTTTTTGGATCTTTTTAAAAATTTTAATTTTTATGATCGAAATTTTAGCAAATTTAATTGAAACTATTTTCAATTTTTTGGATTTTTTTAAAATTTTTATTTTTTAACGAAATTTTAGCAAATTCAATTCTAACTATCTTCGATTTTTTTACAAATTTTTATTTTTATGAACGAAATTTCAGCAAATTTAATTGAAACTATCTTCGATTTTTTTGAATTTATTTACAAATTTTTATTTTTATGAACGAAATTTTAGCAAACTTAATTCAAACTATCTTCGATTTTTTTACAAATTTTTATTTTTATGAACGAAATTTCAGCAAATTTAATTGAAACTATCTTCGATTTTTTCTTGATTTTTTTACAAAATTTAATTTTTATGAACCAAATTTTACCAAATTTATTTGAAACTATCTTCGATTTTTTTGGATTTTCTTACAAATTTTAATTTTTATGAACAAAATTTTAGCAAATTTAATAGAAACTATCTTCGATTTTTTTTGATTTTTTTACAAATTTTAATTTTTATGAACGAAATTTTAGCAAATTTATTTGAAACTATCTTCGATTTTTTAGGATTTTTTTACAAATTTTTATTTTTATGAACGAAATTTTATCAAATTTAATTGAAACTATCTTCAATTTTTTTGGATTTTTTTACAAATTTTAATTTTTATGAACGAAATTTTAGCAAATTTAATTGAAACTATCTTCGATTTTTGTGGATTTTTTTACAAATTTTTATTTTCATGAACGAAATTTTAGCAAATTTAATTGAAACTATCTTCGATTTTTTTGGATTTTTTAAAAGTTTTATTTTTATGAACGAAATTTTAGCAAATTTAATTGAAACTGTCTTCGATTTTTTTGGATTTTTTTACAAATTTTAATTTTTATGGACGTCATTTTAGCAAATTTAATTGAAACTATCTTCGATTTTTTTGGATTTTTTAAAATTTTAATTGTACTGGACGACATTTTAGCAAATTTAATTGAAACTATCTTCGATTTTTTTGGATTTTTTTACAAATTTTTATTTTTATGAACGAAATTTTAGCAAATTTAATTGAAACTATCTTCGATTTTTTTACAAATTTTTATTTTTATGAACGAAATTTTAGCAAATTTAATTGAAACTATCTTCGATTTTTTTTGGATTTTTTTACAAATTTTAATTTTTATGAACCAAATTTTAGCAAATTTAATTGAAACTATTTTCAATTTTTTGGATTTTTTTAAAATTTTTATTTTTTGAACGAAATTTTAGCAAATTTAATTGAAACTATCTTCGATTTTTTTACAAATTTTTATTTTTATGAACGAAATTTCAGCAAATTTAATTGAAACTATCTTCGATTTTTTTTAAATTTTAATTTTTATGAACGAAATTTTAGCAAATTTAATTGGAACTATCTTCGATTTTTTTGGATTTTCTTACAAATTTTAATTTTTATGAACAAAATTTTAGCAAATTTAATAGAAACTATCTTCGATTTTTTTGGATTTTTTTACAAATTTTAATTTTTATGATCGAAATTTTAGCAAATTTAATTGAAACTATCTTCGATTTTTTTGGATTTTCTTACAAATTTTAATTTTTATGAACAAAATTTTAGCAAATTTAATAGAAACTATCTTCGATTTTTTTGGATTTTTTTACAAATTTTTATTTTTATGAACGAAATTTTAGCAAATTTAATTGAAACTATCTTCGATTTTTTTTGGATTTTTTTACAAATTTTAATTTTTATGAACCAAATTTTAGCAAATTTAATTGAAACTATCTTCGATTTTTTTGGATTTTTTTAAAATTTTAATTTTTTTGAACGAAATTTTAGCAAATTTAATTGAAACTATCTTCGATTTTTTTGGATTTTTTTACAAATTTTAATTTTTATGAACGAAATTTTAGCAAATTTAATTGAAACTATCTTCGATTTTTTTTAATTTTTTTACAAATTTTTATTTATATGAACGAAATTGTAGCAAATTTAATTGAAACTATCTTCGATATTTTTGGTTTTTTTACAAATTTTTATTTTTATGAACGAAATTTTATCAAATATAATTGAAACTATCTTCGATTTTTTTGGATTTTCTTACAAATTTTAATTTTTATGAACAAAATTTTAGCAAATTTAATAGAAACTATCTTCGATTTTTTTGGATTTTTTTACAAATTTTAATTTTTATGAACGAAATTTTAGCAAATTTATTTGAAACTATCTTCGATTTTTTTGGATTTTTTTACAAATTTTTATTTTTATGAACTAAATTTTATCAAATTTAATTGAAACTATCTTCAATTTTTTTGGATTTTTTTACAAATTTTAATTTTTATGAACGAAATTTTAGCAAATTTAATTGAAACTATCTTCGATTTTTGTGGATTTTTTTACAAATTTTTATTTTTATGAACGAAATTTTAGCAAATTTAATTGAAACTATCTTCGATTTTTTTGGATTTTTTTAAAATTTTTATTTTTATGAACGAAATTTTAGCAAATTTAATTGAAACTATCTTCGATTTTTTTGGATTTTTTTAAAATTTTTATTTTTATGAACGAAATTTTAGCAAATTTAATTGAAACTGTCTTCGATTTTTTTGGATTTTTTTACAAATTTTAATTTTTATTGACGTCATTTTAGCAAATTTAATTGAAACTATCTTCGATTTTTTTGGATTTTTTAAAATTTTAATTTTACTGGACGACATTTTAGCAAATTTAATTGAAACTATCTTCGATTTTTTTTCAAATTTTTATTTTTATGAACGAAATTTTAGCAAATTTAATTGAAACTATCTTCGATTTTTTTGGATTTTTTTAAAATTTTTATTTTTATGAACGAAATTTTAGCAAATTTAATTGAAACTGTCTTCGATTTTTTTGGATTTTTTTACAAATTTTAATTTTTATGGACGTCATTTTAGCCAATTTAATTGAAACTATCTTCGATTTTTTTGGATTTTTTTACAAATTGTTATTTTTATGAACGAAATTTTAGCAAATTCAATTCTAACTATCTTCGATTTTTTTACAAATTTTTATTTTTATGAACGAAATTTCAGCAAATTTAATTGAAACTATCTTCGATTTTTTTGAATTTATTTACAAATTTTTATTTTTATGAACGAAATTTTAGCAAACTTAATTCAAACTATCTTCGATTTTTTTACAAATTTTTATTTTTATGAACGAAATTTCAGCAAATTTAATTGAAACTATCTTCGATTTTTTCTTGATTTTTTTACAAAATTTAATTTTTATGAACCAAATTTTACCAAATTTATTTGAAACTATCTTCGATTTTTTTGGATTTTCTTACAAATTTTAATTTTTATGAACAAAATTTTAGCAAATTTAATAGAAACTATCTTCGATTTTTTTGGATTTTTTTACAAATTTTAATTTTTATGAACGAAATTTTAGCAAATTTATTTGAAACTATCTTCGATTTTTTAGGATTTTTTTACAAATTTTTATTTTTATGAACGAATTTTTATCAAATTTAATTGAAACTATCTTCAATTTTTTTGGATTTTTTTACAAATTTTAATTTTTATGAACGAAATTTTAGCAAATTTAATTGAAACTATCTTCGATTTTTGTGGATTTTTTTACAAATTTTTATTTTCATGAACGAAATTTTAGCAAATTTAATTGAAACTATCTTCGATTTTTTTGGATTTTTTAAAAGTTTTATTTTTATGAACGAAATTTTAGCAAATTTAATTGAAACTGTCTTCGATTTTTTTGGATTTTTTTACAAATTTTAATTTTTATGGACGTCATTTTAGCAAATTTAATTGAAACTATCTTCGATTTTTTTGGATTTTTTAAAATTTTAATTGTACTGGACGACATTTTAGCAAATTTAATTGAAACTATCTTCGATTTTTTTGGATTTTTTTACAAATTTTTATTTTTATGAACGAAATTTTAGCAAATTTAATTGAAACTATCTTCGATTTTTTTACAAATTTTTATTTTTATGAACGAAATTTTAGCAAATTTAATTGAAACTATCTTCGATTTTTTTTGGATTTTTTTACAAATTTTAATTTTTATGAACCAAATTTTAGCAAATTTAATTGAAACTATTTTCAATTTTTTGGATTTTTTTAAAATTTTTATTTTTTGAACGAAATTTTAGCAAATTTAATTGAAACTATCTTCGATTTTTTTACAAATTTTTATTTTTATGAACGAAATTTCAGCAAATTTAATTGAAACTATCTTCGATTTTTTTTAAATTTTAATTTTTATGAACGAAATTTTAGCAAATTTAATTGGAACTATCTTCGATTTTTTTGGATTTTCTTACAAATTTTAATTTTTGTGAACAAAATTTTAGCAAATTTAATAGAAACTATCTTCGATTTTTTTGGATTTTTTTACAAATTTTAATTTTTATGAACGAAATTTTAGCAAATTTATTTTAAACTATCTTCGATTTTTTTGGATTTTTTTACAAATTTTTATTTTTATGAACGAAATTTTATCAAATTTAATTGAAACTATCTTCGATTTTTTTGGATTTTTTTACAAATTTTAATTTTCATGAACGAAATTTTAGCAAATTTAATTGAAACTATCTTCGATTTTTTTTAAATTTTAATTTTTATGAACGAAATTTTAGCAAATTTAATTGAAACTATCTTCGATTTTTTTTGATCTTTTTACAAATTTTTATTTTTATAATCGAAATTTTAGCAAATTTAATTGAAACTGTCTTCGATTTTTTTTTATTTTTTTACAAATTTTAATTTTTGTGGACGACATTTTAGCAAATTTAATTGAAACTATCTTCGATTTTTTTGGATTTTTTTACAAATTTTTATTTTTATGAACGAAATTTTAGCAAATTTAATTGAAACTATCTTCGATTTTTTTGGATTTTTTTAAAATTTTTATTTTTATGAGCGAAATTTTAGCAAATTTAATTAATACTGTCATCGATTTTTTTGGATATTTTTACAAATTTAAATTTTTATGGACGGCATTTTATACAATTTAATTGAAACTATCTTCGATTTTTTTGGATTTTTTTACAAATTTTTATTTTTATGAACGAAATTTTAGCAAATTTATTTGAAACTATCTTCGATTTTTTTGGATTTTTTTACAAATTTTTATTTTTATGACCGAAATTTTAGCAAATTTAATTGAAACTGTCTTCGATTTTTTTGGATATTTTTACAAATTTTAATTTTTATGGACGTCATTTTAGCCAATTTACTTGAAACTATCTTCGATTTTTTTGGATTTTTTTACAAATTGTAATTTTTATGAACCAAATTTTAGCAAATTTAATTGAAACTATCTTCGATTTTTTTTGGATTTTTTTACAAATTTTAATTTTTATGAACCAAATTTTAGCAAATTTAATTGAAACTATTTTCAATTTTTTGGATTTTTTTAAAAATTTTATTTTTTGAACGAAATTTTAGCAAATTTAATTCAAACTATCTTCGATTTTTTTACAAATTTTTATTTTTATGAACGAAATTTCAGCAAATTTAATTGAAACTATCTTCGATTTTTTTTAAATTTTAATTTTTATGAACGAAATTTTAGCAAATTTAATTGAAACTATCTTCGATTTTTTTGGATTTTTTAAAATTTTAATTTTTATGAACGAAATTTTAGCAAATTTAATTGAAACTATCTTCGATTTTTTTCAAATTTTAATTTTTATGAACGAAATTTTAGCAAATTTAATTGAAACTATCTTCGATTTTTTTGGATCTTTTTACAAATTTTTATTTTTATAATCGAAATTTTAGCAAATTTAATTGAAACAGTCTTCGATTTTTTTGGATTTTTTTACAAATTTTAATTTTTGTGGACGACATTTTAGCAAATTTAATTGAAACTATCCTCGATTTTTTTGGATTTCTTTACAAATTTTTATTTTTATGAGCGAAATTTTAGCAAATTTAATTGAAACTATCTTCGATTTTTTTGGATTTTTTTAAAATTTTTATTTTTATGACCGAAATTTTAGCAAATTTAATTGAAACTGTCTTCGATTTTTTTGGATATTTTTACAAATTTTAATTTTTATGGACGTCATTTTAGCCAATTTAATTGAAACTATCTTCGATTTTTTTGGATTTTTTTACAAATTTTTATTTTTATGAACGAAATTTTAGCAAATTTAATTGAAACTATCTTCGATTTTTGTGGATTTTTTTACAAATTTTTATTTTTATGAACGAAATTTTAGCAAATTTAATTGAAACTATCTTCGATTTTTTTGGATTTTTTTAAAATTTTTATTTTTATGAACGAAATTTTAGCAAATTTAATTGAAACTATCTTCGATTTTTTTGGATTTTTTTAAAATTTTTATTTTTATGAACGAAATTTTAGCAAATTTAATTGAAACTGTCTTCGATTTTTTTGGATTTTTTTACAAATTTTAATTTTTATTGACGTCATTTTAGCAAATTTAATTGAAACTATCTTCGATTTTTTTGGATTTTTTAAAATTTTAATTTTACTGGACGACATTTTAGCAAATTTAATTGAAACTATCTTCGATTTTTTTTCAAATTTTTATTTTTATGAACGAAATTTTAGCAAATTTAATTGAAACTATCTTCGATTTTTTTGGATTTTTTTAAAATTTTTATTTTTATGAACGAAATTTTAGCAAATTTAATTGAAACTGTCTTCGATTTTTTTGGATTTTTTTACAAATTTTAATTTTTATGGACGTCATTTTAGCCAATTTAATTGAAACTATCTTCGATTTTTTTGGATTTTTTTACAAATTGTTATTTTTATGAACGAAATTTTAGCAAATTCAATTCTAACTATCTTCGATTTTTTTACAAATTTTTATTTTTATGAACGAAATTTCAGCAAATTTAATTGAAACTATCTTCGATTTTTTTGAATTTATTTACAAATTTTTATTTTTATGAACGAAATTTTAGCAAACTTAATTCAAACTATCTTCGATTTTTTTACAAATTTTTATTTTTATGAACGAAATTTCAGCAAATTTAATTGAAACTATCTTCGATTTTTTCTTGATTTTTTTACAAAATTTAATTTTTATGAACCAAATTTTAACAAATTTATTTGAAACTATCTTCGATTTTTTTGGATTTTCTTACAAATTTTAATTTTTATGAACAAAATTTTAGCAAATTTAATAGAAACTATCTTCGATTTTTTTGGATTTTTTTACAAATTTTAATTTTTATGAACGAAATTTTAGCAAATTTATTTGAAACTATCTTCGATTTTTTAGGATTTTTTTACAAATTTTTATTTTTATGAACGAATTTTTATCAAATTTAATTGAAACTATCTTCAATTTTTTTGGATTTTTTTACAAATTTTAATTTTTATGAACGAAATTTTAGCAAATTTAATTGAAACTATCTTCGATTTTTGTGGATTTTTTTACAAATTTTTATTTTCATGAACGAAATTTTAGCAAATTTAATTGAAACTATCTTCGATTTTTTTGGATTTTTTAAAAGTTTTATTTTTATGAACGAAATTTTAGCAAATTTAATTGAAACTGTCTTCGATTTTTTTGGATTTTTTTACAAATTTTAATTTTTATGGACGTCATTTTAGCAAATTTAATTGAAACTATCTTCGATTTTTTTGGATTTTTTAAAATTTTAATTGTACTGGACGACATTTTAGCAAATTTAATTGAAACTATCTTCGATTTTTTTGGATTATTTTACAAATTTTTATTTTTATGAACGAAATTTTAGCAAATTTAATTGAAACTATCTTCGATTTTTTTACAAATTTTTATTTTTATGAACGAAATTTTAGCAAATTTAATTGAAACTATCTTCGATTTTTTTTGGATTTTTTTACAAATTTTAATTTTTATGAACCAAATTTTAGCAAATTTAATTGAAACTATTTTCAATTTTTTGGATTTTTTTAAAATTTTTATTTTTTGAACGAAATTTTAGCAAATTTAATTGAAACTATCTTCGATTTTTTTACAAATTTTTATTTTTATGAACGAAATTTCAGCAAATTTAATTGAAACTATCTTCGATTTTTTTTAAATTTTAATTTTTATGAACGAAATTTTAGCAAATTTAATTGGAACTATCTTCGATTTTTTTGGATTTTCTTACAAATTTTAATTTTTGTGAACAAAATTTTAGCAAATTTAATAGAAACTATCTTCGATTTTTTTGGATTTTTTTACAAATTTTAATTTTTATGAACGAAATTTTAGCAAATTTATTTTAAACTATCTTCGATTTTTTTGGATTTTTTTACAAATTTTTATTTTTATGAACGAAATTTTATCAAATTTAATTGAAACTATCTTCGATTTTTTTGGATTTTTTTACAAATTTTAATTTTCATGAACGAAATTTTAGCAAATTTAATTGAAACTATCTTCGATTTTTTTTAAATTTTAATTTTTATGAACGAAATTTTAGCAAATTTAATTGAAACTATCTTCGATTTTTTTTGATCTTTTTACAAATTTTTATTTTTATAATCGAAATTTTAGCAAATTTAATTGAAACTGTCTTCGATTTTTTTTTATTTTTTTACAAATTTTAATTTTTGTGGACGACATTTTAGCAAATTTAATTGAAACTATCTTCGATTTTTTTGGATTTTTTTACAAATTTTTATTTTTATGAACGAAATTTTAGCAAATTTAATTGAAACTATCTTCGATTTTTTTGGATTTTTTTAAAATTTTTATTTTTATGAGCGAAATTTTAGCAAATTTAATTAATACTGTCATCGATTTTTTTGGATATTTTTACAAATTTAAATTTTTATGGACGGCATTTTATACAATTTAATTGAAACTATCTTCGATTTTTTTGGATTTTTTTACAAATTTTTATTTTTATGAACGAAATTTTAGCAAATTTAATTGAAACTATCTTCGATTTTTTTTGGATTTTTTTACAAATTTTAATTTTTATGAACCAAATTTTAGCAAATTTAATTGAAACTATCTTCGATTTTTTTGGATTTTTTTAAAATTTTAATTTTTTTGAACGAAATTTTAGCAAATTTATTTGAAACTATCTTCGATTTTTTTGGATTTTTTTACAAATTTTTATTTTTATGACCGAAATTTTAGCAAATTTAATTGAAACTGTCTTCGATTTTTTTGGATATTTTTACAAATTTTAATTTTTATGGACGTCATTTTAGCCAATTTACTTGAAACTATCTTCGATTTTTTTGGATTTTTTTACAAATTGTAATTTTTATGAACCAAATTTTAGCAAATTTAATTGAAACTATCTTCGATTTTTTTTGGATTTTTTTACAAATTTTAATTTTTATGAACCAAATTTTAGCAAATTTAATTGAAACTATTTTCAATTTTTTGGATTTTTTTAAAAATTTTATTTTTTGAACGAAATTTTAGCAAATTTAATTCAAACTATCTTCGATTTTTTTACAAATTTTTATTTTTATGAACGAAATTTCAGCAAATTTAATTGAAACTATCTTCGATTTTTTTTAAATTTTAATTTTTATGAACGAAATTTTAGCAAATTTAATTGAAACTATCTTCGATTTTTTTGGATTTTTTAAAATTTTAATTTTTATGAACGAAATTTTAGCAAATTTAATTGAAACTATCTTCGATTTTTTTCAAATTTTAATTTTTATGAACGAAATTTTAGCAAATTTAATTGAAACTATCTTCGATTTTTTTGGATCTTTTTACAAATTTTTATTTTTATAATCGAAATTTTAGCAAATTTAATTGAAACAGTCTTCGATTTTTTTGGATTTTTTTACAAATTTTAATTTTTGTGGACGACATTTTAGCAAATTTAATTGAAACTATCCTCGATTTTTTTGGATTTCTTTACAAATTTTTATTTTTATGAGCGAAATTTTAGCAAATTTAATTGAAACTATCTTCGATTTTTTTGGATTTTTTTAAAATTTTTATTTTTATGACCGAAATTTTAGCAAATTTAATTGAAACTGTCTTCGATTTTTTTGGATATTTTTACAAATTTTAATTTTTATGGACGTCATTTTAGCCAATTTAATTGAAACTATCTTCGATTTTTTTGGATTTTTTTACAAATTTTTATTTTTATGAACGAAATTTTAGCTAATTTAATTGAAACTATCTTCGATTTTTTTTGGATTTTTTTACAAATTTTAATTTTTATGAACCAAATTTTAGCAAATTTAATTGAAACTATCTTCGATTTTTTTGGATTTTTTTAAAATTTTAATTTTTTTGAACGAAATTTTAGCAAATTTAATTGAAACTATCTTCGATTTTTTTGGATTTTTTTACAAATTTTTATTTTTATGACCGAAATTTTAGCAAATTTAATAGAAACTATCTTCGATTTTTTTGGATTTTTTTACAAATTTTAATTTTTATGGACGTCATTTTAGCAAATTTAATTGAAACTATCTTCGATTTTTTTGGATTTTTTAAAATTTTAATTGTACTGGACGACATTTTAGCAAATTTAATTGAAACTATCTTCGATTTTTTTGGATTTTTTTACAAATTTTTATTTTTATGAACGAAATTTTATCAAATTTAATTGAAACTATCTTCGACTTTTTTGGATTTTTTTACAAATTTTAATTTTCATGAACGAAATTTTAGCAAATTTAATTGAAACTATCTTCGATTTTTTTTAAATTTTAATTTTTATGAACGAAATTTTAGCAAATTTAATTGAAACTATCTTCGATTTTTTTGGATCTTTTTACAAATTTTTATTTTTATAATCGAAATTTTAGCAAATTTAATTGAAACTGTCTTCGATTTTTTTTGATTTTTTTACAAATTTTAATTTTTGTGGACGACATTTTAGCAAATTTAATTGAAACTATCTTCGATTTTTTTGGATTTTTTTAAAATTTTAATTTTTTTGAACGAAATTTTAGCAAATTTATTTGAAACTATCTTCGATTTTTTTGGATTTTTTTACAAATTTTTATTTTTATGACCGAAATTTTAGCAAATTTAATTGAAACTGTCTTCGATTTTTTTGGATATTTTTACAAATTTTAATTTTTATGGACGTCATTTTAGCCAATTTAATTGAAACTATCTTCGATTTTTTTGGATTTTTTTACAAATTGTAATTTTTATGAACCAAATTTTAGCAAATTTAATTGAAACTATCTTCGATTTTTTTTTGGATTTTTTTACAAATTTTAATTTTTATGAACCAAATTTTAGCAAATTTAATTGAAACTATTTTCAATTTTTTGGATTTTTTTAAAAATTTTATTTTTTGAACGAAATTTTAGCAAATTTAATTCAAACTATCTTCGATTTTTTTACAAATTTTTATTTTTATGAACGAAATTTCAGCAAATTTAATTGAAACTATCTTCGATTTTTTTTAAATTTTAATTTTTATGAACGAAATTTTAGCAAATTTAATTGAAACTATCTTCGATTTTTTTGGATTTTTTAAAATTTTAATTTTTATGAACGAAATTTTAGCAAATTTAATTGAAACTATCTTCGATTTTTTTCAAATTTTAATTTTTATGAACGAAATTTTAGCAAATTTAATTGAAACTATCTTCGATTTTTTTGGATCTTTTTACAAATTTTTATTTTTATAATCGAAATTTTAGCAAATTTAATTGAAACAGTCTTCGATTTTTTTGGATTTTTTTACAAATTTTAATTTTTGTGGACGACATTTTAGCAAATTTAATTGAAACTATCCTCGATTTTTTTGGATTTCTTTACAAATTTTTATTTTTATGAGCGAAATTTTAGCAAATTTAATTGAAACTATCTTCGATTTTTTTAAAATTTTTATTTTTATGACCGAAATTTTAGCAAATTTAATTGAAACTGTCTTCGATTTTTTTGGATATTTTTACAAATTTTAATTTTTATGGACGTCATTTTAGCCAATTTAATTTAAACTATCTTCGATTTTTTTGGATTTTTTTACAAATTTTTATTTTTATGAACGAAATTTTAGCAAATTTAATTGAAACTATCTTCGATTTTTTGGATTTTTTAAAATTTTAATTTTACTGGACGACATTTTAGCAAATTTAATTGAAACTATCTTCGATTTTTTTACAAATTTTTATTTTTATGAACGAAATTTTAGCAAATTTAATTGAAACTATCTTCGATTTTTTTGGATTTTTTTAAAATTTTTATTTTTATGAACGAAATTTTAGCAAATTTAATTGAAACTGTCTTCGATTTTTTTGGATTTTTTTACAAATTTTAATTTTTATGGACGTCATTTTAGCCAATTTAATTGAAACTATCTTCGATTTTTTTGGATTTTTTTACAAATTGTTATTTTTATGAACGAAATTTTAGCAAATTTAATTGAAACTATCTTCGATTTTTTTTGGATTTTTTTACAAATTATAATTTTTATGAACCAAATTTTAGCAAATTTAATTGAAACTATCTTCGATTTTTTTGGATTTTTTTAAAATTTTAATTTTTTTGAACGAAATTTTAGCAAATTTTAATTGAAACTATCTTCGATTTTTTTGGATTTTTTTACAAATTTTTATTTTTATGAACGAAATTTTAGCAAATTTAATTGAAACTATCTTCGGTTTTTTTGGATTTTTTTACAAATTTTAATTTTTATGAACGAAATTTTAGCAAATTTAATTGAAACTATTTTCAATTTTTTGGATTTTTTTAAAATTTTTATTTTTTGAACGAAATTTTAGCAAATTCAATTCTAACTATCTTCGATTTTTTTACAAATTTTTATTTTTATGAACGAAATTTCAGCAAATTTAATTGAAACTATCTTCGATTTTTTTGAATTTATTTACAAATTTTTATTTTTATGAACGAAATTTTAGCAAACTTAATTCAAACTATCTTCGATTTTTTTACAAATTTTTATTTTTATGAACGAAATTTCAGCAAATTTAATTGAAACTATCTTCGATTTTTTCTTGATTTTTTTACAAAATTTAATTTTTATGAACCAAATTTTACCAAATTTATTTGAAACTATCTTCGATTTTTTTGGATTTTCTTACAAATTTTAATTTTTATGAACAAAATTTTAGCAAATTTAATAGAAACTATCTTCGATTTTTTTGGATTTTTTTACAAATTTTAATTTTTATGAACGAAATTTTAGAAAATTTATTTGAAACTATCTTCGATTTTTTTGGATTTTTTTACAAATTTTTATTTTTATGACCGAAATTTTAGCAAATTTAATTGAAACTGTCTTCGATTTTTTTGGATATTTTTACAAATTTTAATTTTTATGGACGTCATTTTAGCCAATTTAATTGAAACTATCTTCGATTTTTTTGGATTTTTTTACAAATTGTAATTTTTATGAACCAAATTTTAGCAAATTTAATTGAAACTATCTTCGATTTTTTTTGGATTTTTTTACAAATTTTAATTTTTATGAACCAAATTTTAGCAAATTTAATTGAAACTATTTTCAATTTTTTGGATTTTTTTAAAAATTTTATTTTTTGAACGAAATTTTAGCAAATTTAATTCAAACTATCTTCGATTTTTTTACAAATTTTTATTTTTATGAACGAAATTTCAGCAAATTTAATTGAAACTATCTTCGATTTTTTTTAAATTTTAATTTTTATGAACGAAATTTTAGCAAATTTAATTGAAACTATCTTCGATTTTTTTGGATTTTTTAAAATTTTAATTTTTATGAACGAAATTTTAGCAAATTTAATTGAAACTATCTTCGATTTTTTTCAAATTTTAATTTTTATGAACGAAATTTTAGCAAATTTAATTGAAACTATCTTCGATTTTTTTGGATCTTTTTACAAATTTTTATTTTTATAATCGAAATTTTAGCAAATTTAATTGAAACAGTCTTCGATTTTTTTGGATTTTTTTACAAATTTTAATTTTTGTGGACGACATTTTAGCAAATTTAATTGAAACTATCCTCGATTTTTTTGGATTTCTTTACAAATTTTTATTTTTATGAGCGAAATTTTAGCAAATTTAATTGAAACTATCTTCGATTTTTTTGGATTTTTTTAAAATTTTTATTTTTATGACCGAAATTTTAGCAAATTTAATTGAAACTGTCTTCGATTTTTTTGGATATTTTTACAAATTTTAATTTTTATGGACGTCATTTTAGCCAATTTAATTTAAACTATCTTCGATTTTTTTGGATTTTTTTACAAATTTTTATTTTTATGAACGAAATTTTAGCAAATTTAATTGAAACTATCTTCGATTTTTTTTTGATTTTTTTACAAATTTTAATTTTTATGAACCAAATTTTAGCAAATTTAATTGAAACTATCTTCGATTTTTTTGGATTTTTTTAAAATTTTAATTTTTTTGAACGAAATTTTAGCAAATTTAATTGAAACTATCTTCGATTTTTTTGGATTTTTTTACAAATTTTTATTTTTATGACCGAAATTTTAGCAAATTTAATTGAAACTGTCTTCGATTTTTTTGGATATTTTTACAAATTTTTATTTATATGAACGAAATTGTAGCAAATTTAATTGAAACTATCTTCGATATTTTTGGTTTTTTTACAAATTTTTATTTTTATGAACGAAATTTTATCAAATTTAATTGAAACTATCTTCGATTTTTTTGGATTTTCTTACAAATTTTAATTTTTATGAACAAAATTTTAGCAAATTTAATAGAAACTATCTTCGATTTTTTTGGATTTTTTTACAAATTTTAATTTTTATGAACTAAATTTTATCAAATTTAATTGAAACTATCATCAATTTTTTTGGATTTTTTTACAAATTTTAATTTTTATGAACGAAATTTTAGCAAATTTAATTGAAACTATCTTCGATTTTTGTGGATTTTTTTACAAATTTTTATTTTTATGAACGAAATTTTAGCAAATTTAATTGAAACTATCTTCGATTTTTTGGATTTTTTTAAAATTTTTATTTTTATGAACGAAATTTTAGCAAATTTAATTGAAACTATCTTCGATTTTTTTGGATTTTTTTAAAATTTTTATTTTTATGAACGAAATTTTAGCAAATTTAATTGAAACTGTCTTCGATTTTTTTGGATTTTTTTACAAATTTTAATTTTTATGGACGTCATTTTAGCAAATTTAATTGAAACTATCTTCGATTTTTTGGATTTTTTAAAATTTTAATTTTACTGGACGACATTTTAGCAAATTTAATTGAAACTATCTTCGATTTTTTTACAAATTTTTATTTTTATGAACGAAATTTTAGCAAATTTAATTGAAACTATCTTCGATTTTTTTGGATTTTTTTAAAATTTTTATTTTTATGAACGAAATTTTAGCAAATTTAATTGAAACTGTCTTCGATTTTTTTGGATTTTTTTACAAATTTTAATTTTTATGGACGTCATTTTAGCCAATTTAATTGAAACTATCTTCGATTTTTTTGGATTTTTTTACAAATTGTTATTTTTATGAACGAAATTTTAGCAAATTTAATTGAAACTATCTTCGATTTTTTTTGGATTTTTTTACAAATTATAATTTTTATGAACCAAATTTTAGCAAATTTAATTGAAACTATCTTCGATTTTTTTGGATTTTTTTAAAATTTTAATTTTTTTGAACGAAATTTTAGCAAATTTTAATTGAAACTATCTTCGATTTTTTTGGATTTTTTTACAAATTTTTATTTTTATGAACGAAATTTTAGCAAATTTAATTGAAACTATCTTCGGTTTTTTTGGATTTTTTTACAAATTTTAATTTTTATGAACGAAATTTTAGCAAATTTAATTGAAACTATTTTCAATTTTTTGGATTTTTTTAAAATTTTTATTTTTTGAACGAAATTTTAGCAAATTCAATTCTAACTATCTTCGATTTTTTTACAAATTTTTATTTTTATGAACGAAATTTCAGCAAATTTAATTGAAACTATCTTCGATTTTTTTGAATTTATTTACAAATTTTTATTTTTATGAACGAAATTTTAGCAAACTTAATTCAAACTATCTTCGATTTTTTTACAAATTTTTATTTTTATGAACGAAATTTCAGCAAATTTAATTGAAACTATCTTCGATTTTTTCTTGATTTTTTTACAAAATTTAATTTTTATGAACCAAATTTTACCAAATTTATTTGAAACTATCTTCGATTTTTTTGGATTTTCTTACAAATTTTAATTTTTATGAACAAAATTTTAGCAAATTTAATAGAAACTATCTTCGATTTTTTTGGATTTTTTTACAAATTTTAATTTTTATGAACGAAATTTTAGAAAATTTATTTGAAACTATCTTCGATTTTTTTGGATTTTTTTACAAATTTTTATTTTTATGAACGAAATTTTATCAAATTTAATTGAAACTATCTTCAATTTTTTTGGATTTTTTTAAAAATTTTAATTTTTATGAACGAAATTTTAGCAAATTTAATTGAAACTATCTTCGATTTTTGTGGATTTTTTTACAAATTTTTATTTTCATGAACGAAATTTTAGCAAATTTAATTGAAACTATCTTCGATTTTTTTGGATTTTTTTAAAAGTTTTATTTTTATGAACGAAATTTTAGCAAATTTAATTGAAACTGTCTTCGATTTTTTTTGATATTTTTACAAATTTTTATTTATATGAACGAAATTGTAGCAAATTTAATTGAAACTATCTTCGATATTTTTGGTTTTTTTACAAATTTTTATTTTTATGAACGAAATTTTATCAAATTTAATTGAAACTATCTTCGATTTTTTTGGATTTTCTTACAAATTTTAATTTTTATGAACAAAATTTTAGCAAATTTAATAGAAACTATCTTCGATTTTTTTGGATTTTTTTACAAATTTTAATTTTTATGAACTAAATTTTATCAAATTTAATTGAAACTATCTTCAATTTTTTTGGATTTTTTTACAAATTTTAATTTTTATGAACGAAATTTTAGCAAATTTAATTGAAACTATCTTCGATTTTTGTGGATTTTTTTACAAATTTTTATTTTTATGAACGAAATTTTAGCAAATTTAATTGAAACTATCTTCGATTTTTTTGGATTTTTTTAAAATTTTTATTTTTATGAACGAAATTTTAGCAAATTTAATTGAAACTATCTTCGATTTTTTTGGATTTTTTTAAAATTTTTATTTTTATGAACGAAATTTTAGCAAATTTAATTGAAACTGTCTTCGATTTTTTTGGATTTTTTTACAAATTTTAATTTTTATGGACGTCATTTTAGCAAATTTAATTGAAACTATCTTCGATTTTTTGGATTTTTTAAAATTTTAATTTTACTGGACGACATTTTAGCAAATTTAATTGAAACTATCTTCGATTTTTTTACAAATTTTTATTTTTATGAACGAAATTTTAGCAAATTTAATTGAAACTATCTTCGATTTTTTTGGATTTTTTTAAAATTTTTATTTTTATGAACGAAATTTTAGCAAATTTAATTGAAACTGTCTTCGATTTTTTTGGATTTTTTTACAAATTTTAATTTTTATGGACGTCATTTTAGCCAATTTAATTGAAACTATCTTCGATTTTTTTGGATTTTTTTACAAATTGTTATTTTTATGAACGAAATTTTAGCAAATTTAATTGAAACTATCTTCGATTTTTTTTGGATTTTTTTACAAATTATAATTTTTATGAACCAAATTTTAGCAAATTTAATTGAAACTATCTTCGATTTTTTTGGATTTTTTTAAAATTTTAATTTTTTTGAACGAAATTTTAGCAAATTTTAATTGAAACTATCTTCGATTTTTTTGGATTTTTTTACAAATTTTTATTTTTATGAACGAAATTTTAGCAAATTTAATTGAAACTATCTTCGGTTTTTTTGGATTTTTTTACAAATTTTAATTTTTATGAACGAAATTTTAGCAAATTTAATTGAAACTATTTTCAATTTTTTGGATTTTTTTAAAATTTTTATTTTTTGAACGAAATTTTAGCAAATTCAATTCTAACTATCTTCGATTTTTTTACAAATTTTTATTTTTATGAACGAAATTTCAGCAAATTTAATTGAAACTATCTTCGATTTTTTCTTGATTTTTTTACAAAATTTAATTTTTATGAACCAAATTTTACCAAATTTATTTGAAACTATCTTCGATTTTTTTGGATTTTCTTACAAATTTTAATTTTTATGAACAAAATTTTAGCAAATTTAATAGAAACTATCTTCGATTTTTTTGGATTTTTTTACAAATTTTAATTTTTATGAACGAAATTTTAGAAAATTTATTTGAAACTATCTTCGATTTTTTTGGATTTTTTTACAAATTTTTATTTTTATGAACGAAATTTTATCAAATTTAATTGAAACTATCTTCAATTTTTTTGGATTTTTTTAAAAATTTTAATTTTTATGAACGAAATTTTAGCAAATTTAATTGAAACTATCTTCGATTTTTGTGGATTTTTTTACAAATTTTTATTTTCATGAACGAAATTTTAGCAAATTTAATTGAAACTATCTTCGATTTTTTTGGATTTTTTTAAAAGTTTTATTTTTATGAACGAAATTTTAGCAAATTTAATTGAAACTGTCTTCGATTTTTTTGGATTTTTTTACAAATTTTAATTTTTATGGACGTCATTTTAGCAAATTTAATTGAAACTATCTTCGATTTTTTTGGAATTTTTAAAATTTTAATTGTACTGGACGACATTTTAGCAAATTTAATTGAAACTATCTTCGATTTTTTTGGATTTTTTTACAAATTTTTATTTTTATGAACGAAATTTTAGCAAATTTAATTGAAACTATCTTCGATTTTTTTTACAAATTTTTATTTTTATGAACGAAATTTTAGCAAATTTAATTGAAACTATCTTCGATTTTTTTTGGATTTTTTTACAAATTTTAATTTTTATGAACCAAATTTTAGCAAATTTAATTGAAACTATTTTCAATTTTTTGGATTTTTTTAAAATTTTTATTTTTTGAACGAAATTTTAGCAAATTTAATTCAAACTATCTTCGATTTTTTTACAAATTTTTATTTTTATGAACGAAATTTCAGCAAATTTAATTGAAACTATCTTCGATTTTTTTTAAATTTTAATTTTTATGAACGAAATTTTAGCAAATTTAATTGGAACTATCTTCGATTTTTTTGGATTTTCTTACAAATTTTAATTTTTATGAACAAAATTTTAGCAAATTTAATAGAAACTATCTTCGATTTTTTTGGATTTTTTTACAAATTTTAATTTTTATGAACGAAATTTTAGCAAATTTATTTGAAACTATCTTCGATTTTTTTGGATTTTTTTACAAATTTTTATTTTTATGAACGAAATTTTATCAAATTTAATTGAAACTATCTTCGATTTTTTTGGATTTTTTTACAAATTTTAATTTTCATGAACGAAATTTTAGCAAATTTAATTGAAACTATCTTCGATTTTTTTTAAATTTTAATTTTTATGAACGAAATTTTAGCAAATTTAATTGAAACTATCTTCGATTTTTTTGGATCTTTTTACAAATTTTTATTTTTATAATCGAAATTTTAGCAAATTTAATTGAAACTGTCTTCGATTTTTTTGGATTTTTTTACAAATTTTAATTTTTGTGGACGACATTTTAGCAAATTTAATTGAAACTATCTTCGATTTTTATTGGATTTTTTTACAAATTTTAATTTTTATGAACCAAATTTTAGCAAATTTAATTGAAACTATCTTCGATTTTTTTGGATTTTTTTAAAATTTTAATTTTTTTGAACGAAATTTTAGCAAATTTATTTGAAACTATCTTCGATTTTTTTGGATTTTTTTACAAATTTTTATTTTTATGAACGAAATTTTAGCAAATTTAATTGAAACTATCTTCGATTTTTTTGGATTTTTTTAAAATTTTTATTTTTATGAGCGAAATTTTAGCAAATTTAATTGAAACTGTCTTCGATTTTTTTGGATATTTTTACAAATTTTAATTTTTATGGACGGCATTTTATACAATTTAATTGAAACTATCTTCGATTTTTTTGGATTTTTTTACAAATTTTTATTTTTATGAACGAAATTTTAGCAAATTTAATTGAAACTATCTTCGATTTTTTTTGGATTTTTTTACAAATTTTAATTTTTATGAACCAAATTTTAGCAAATTTAATTGAAACTATCTTCGATTTTTTTGGATTTTTTTAAAATTTTAATTTTTTTGAACGAAATTTTAGCAAATTTATTTGAAACTATCTTCGATTTTTTTGGATTTTTTTACAAATTTTTATTTTTATGACCGAAATTTTAGCAAATTTAATTGAAACTGTCTTCGATTTTTTTGGATATTTTTACAAATTTTAATTTTTATGGACGTCATTTTAGCCAATTTAATTGAAACTATCTTCGATTTTTTTGGATTTTTTTAAAATTTTAATTTTTTTGAACGAAATTTTAGCAAATTTATTTGAAACTATCTTCGATTTTTTTGGATTTTTTTACAAATTTTTATTTTTATGAACGAAATTTTAGCAAATTTAATTGAAACTATCTTCGATTTTTTTGGATTTTTTTAACATTTTTATTTTTATGAGCGAAATTTTAGCAAATTTAATTGAAACTGTCTTCGATTTTTTTGGATATTTTTACAAATTTTAATTTTTATGGACGGCATTTTATACAATTTAATTGAAACTATCTTCGATTTTTTTGGATTTTTTTACAAATTTTTACTTTTATGAACGAAATTTTAGCAAATTTAATTGAAACTATCTTCGATTTTTTTTGGATTTTTTTACAAATTTTAATTTTTATGAACCAAATTTTAGCAAATTTAATTGAAACTATCTTAGATTTTTTTGGATTTTTTTACAAATTTTTATTTTTATGAACGAAATTTTAGCAAATTTAATTGAAACTATCTTCGATTTTTTTACAAATTTTTATTTTTATGAACGAAATTTTAGCAAATTTAATTGAAACTATCTTCGATTTTTTTTGATTTTTTTACAAATTTTTATTTTTATGAACGAAATTTTAGCAAATTTAATTGAAACTATCTTCGATTTTTTTTGGATTTTTTTACAAATTTTAATTTTTATGAACCAAATTTTAGCAAATTTAATTGAAACTATCTTAGATTTTTTTGGATTTTTTTACAAATTTTTATTTTTATGAACGAAATTTTAGCAAATTTAATTGAAACTATCTTCGATTTTTTTACAAATTTTTATTTTTATAATCGAAATTTTAGCAAATTTAATTGGAACTATCTTCGATTTTTTTGGATTTTCTTACAAATTTTAATTTTTATGAACAAAATTTTAGCAAATTTAATAGAAACTATCTTCGATTTTTTTGGATTTTTGTACAAATTTTAATTTTTATGAACGAAATTTTAGCAAATTTATTTGAAACTATCTTCGATTTTTTTGGATTTTTTTACAAATTTTTATTTTTATGAATGAAATTTTATCAAATTTAATTGAAACTATCTTCGACTTTTTTGGATTTTTTTACAAATTTTAATTTTCATGAACGAAATTTTAGCAAATTTAATTGAAACTATCTTCGATTTTTTTTAAATTTTAATTTTTATGATCGAAATTTTAGCAAATTTAATTGAAACTATCTTCGATTTTTTTGGATCTATTTACAAATTTTTATTTTTATAATCGAAATTTTAGCAAATTTAATTGAAACTGTCTTCGATTTTTTTTGATTTTTTTACAAATTTTAATTTTTGTGGACGACATTTTAGCAAATTTAATTGAAACTATCTTCGATTTTTTTGGATTTTTTTACAAATTTTTATTTTTATGAACGAAATTTTAGCAAATTTAATTGAAACTATCTTCGATTTTTTTGGATTTTTTTAAAATTTTTATTTTTATGAGCGAAATTTTAGCAAATTTAATTGAAACTGTCATCGATTTTTTTGGATATTTTTACAAATTTAAATTTTTATGGACGGCATTTTATACAATTTAATTGAAACTATCTTCGATTTTTTTGGATTTTTTTACAAATTTTTATTTTTATGAACGAAATTTTAGCAAATTTAATTGAAACTATCTTCGATTTTTTTTGGATTTTTTTACAAATTTTAATTTTTATGAACCAAATTTTAGCAAATTTAATTGAAACTATCTTCGATTTTTTTGGATTTTTTTAAAATTTTAATTTTTTTGAACGAAATTTTAGCAAATTTATTTGAAACTATCTTCGATTTTTTTGGATTTTTTTACAAATTTTTATTTTTATGACCGAAATTTTAACAAATTTAATTGAAACTGTCTTCGATTTTTTTGGATATTTTTACAAATTTTAATTTTTATGGACGTCATTTTAGCCAATTTAATTGAAACTATCTTCGATTTTTTTGGATTTTTTTACAAATTGTAATTTTTATGAACCAAATTTTAGCAAATTTAATTGAAACTATCTTCGATTTTTTTTGGATTTTTTTACAAATTTTAATTTTTATGAACCAAATTTTAGCAAATTTAATTGAAACTATTTTCAATTTTTTGGATTTTTTTAAAAATTTTATTTTTTGAACGAAATTTTAGCAAATTTAATTCAAACTATCTTCGATTTTTTTACAAATTTTTATTTTTATGAACGAAATTTCAGCAAATTTAATTGAAACTATCTTCGATTTTTTTTAAATTTTAATTTTTATGAACGAAATTTTAGCAAATTTAATTGAAACTATCTTCGATTTTTTTGGATTTTTTAAAATTTTAATTTTTATGAACGAAATTTTAGCAAATTTAATTGAAACTATCTTCGATTTTTTTCAAATTTTAATTTTTATGAACGAAATTTTAGCAAATTTAATTGAAACTATCTTCGATTTTTTTGGATCTTTTTACAAATTTTTATTTTTATAATCGAAATTTTAGCAAATTTAATTGAAACAGTCTTCGATTTTTTTGGATTTTTTTACAAATTTTAATTTTTGTGGACGACATTTTAGCAAATTTAATTGAAACTATCCTCGATTTTTTTGGATTTCTTTACAAATTTTTATTTTTATGAGCGAAATTTTAGCAAATTTAATTGAAACTATCTTCGATTTTTTTGGATTTTTTTAAAATTTTTATTTTTATGACCGAAATTTTAGCAAATTTAATTGAAACTGTCTTCGATTTTTTTGGATATTTTTACAAATTTTAATTTTTATGGACGTCATTTTAGCCAATTTAATTGAAACTATCTTCGATTTTTTTACAAATTTTTATTTTTATGAACGAAATTTTAGCTAATTTAATTGAAACTATCTTCGATTTTTTTTGGATTTTTTTACAAATTTTAATTTTTATGAACCAAATTTTAGCAAATTTAATTGAAACTATCTTCGATTTTTTTGGATTTTTTTAAAATTTTAATTTTTTTGAACGAAATTTTAGCAAATTTAATTGAAACTATCTTCGATTTTTTTGGATTTTATTACAAATTTTTATTTTTATGACCGAAATTTTAGCAAATTTAATAGAAACTATCTTCGATTTTTTGGGATTTTTTTACAAATTTTAATTTTTATGAACGAAATTTTAGCAAATTTATTTGAAACTATCTTCGATTTTTTAGGATTTTTTTACAAATTTTTATTTTTATGAACGAAATTTTATCAAATTTAATTGAAACTATCTTCAATTTTTTTGGATTTTTTTACAAATTTTAATTTTTATGAACGAAATTTTAGCAAATTTAATTGAAACTATCTTCGATTTTTGTGGATTTTTTTACAAATTTTTATTTTCATGAACGAAATTTTAGCAAATTTAATTGAAACTATCTTCGATTTTTTTGGATTTTTTAAAAGTTTTATTTTTATGAACGAAATTTTAGCAAATTTAATTGAAACTGTCTTCGATTTTTTTGGATTTTTTTACAAATTTTAATTTTTATGGACGTCATTTTAGCAAATTTAATTGAAACTATCTTCGATTTTTTTGGATTTTTTAAAATTTTAATTGTACTGGACGACATTTTAGCAAATTTAATTGAAACTATCTTCGATTTTTTTGGATTTTTTTACAAATTTTTATTTTTATGAACGAAATTTTAGCAAATTTAATTGAAACTATCTTCGATTTTTTTACAAATTTTTATTTTTATGAACGAAATTTTAGCAAATTTAATTGAAACTATCTTCGATTTTTTTTGGATTTTTTTACAAATTTTAATTTTTATGAACCAAATTTTAGCAAATTTAATTGAAACTATTTTCAATTTTTTGGATTTTTTTAAAATTTTTATTTTTTGAACGAAATTTTAGCAAATTTAATTCAAACTATCTTCGATTTTTTTACAAATTTTTATTTTTATGAACGAAATTTCAGCAAATTTAATTGAAACTATCTTCGATTTTTTTTAAATTTTAATTTTTATGAACGAAATTTTAGCAAATTTAATTGGAACTATCTTCGATTTTTTTGGATTTTCTTACAAATTTTAATTTTTATGAACAAAATTTTAGCAAATTTAATAGAAACTATCTTCGATTTTTTTGGATTTTTTTACAAATTTTAATTTTTATGAACGAAATTTTAGCAAATTTATTTGAAACTATCTTCGATTTTTTTGGATTTTTTTACAAATTTTTATTTTTATGAACGAAATTTTATCAAATTTAATTGAAACTATCTTCGACTTTTTTGGATTTTTTTACAAATTTTAATTTTCATGAACGAAATTTTAGCAAATTTAATTGAAACTATCTTCGATTTTTTTTGGATTTTTTTACAAATTTTAATTTTTATGAACCAAATTTTAGCAAATTTAATTGAAACTATCTTCGATTTTTTTGGATTTTTTTAAAATTTTAATTTTTTTGAACGAAATTTTAGCAAATTTATTTGAAACTATCTTCGATTTTTTTGGATTTTTTTACAAATTTTTATTTTTATGACCGAAATTTTAGCAAATTTAATTGAAACTGTCTTCGATTTTTTTGGATATTTTTACAAATTTTAATTTTTATGGACGTCATTTTAGCCAATTTAATTGAAACTATCTTCGATTTTTTTGGATTTTTTTAAAATTTTAATTTTTTTGAACGAAATTTTAGCAAATTTATTTGAAACTATCTTCGATTTTTTTGGATTTTTTTACAAATTTTTATTTTTATGAACGAAATTTTAGCAAATTTAATTGAAACTATCTTCGATTTTTTTGGATTTTTTTAAAATTTTTATTTTTATGAACGAAATTTTAGCAAATTTAATTGAAACTGTCTTCGATTTTTTTGGATATTTTTACAAATTTTAATTTTTATGGACGTCATTTTAGCCAATTTAACTGAAACTATCTTCGATTTTTTTGGATTTTTTTACAAATTGTAATTTTTATGAACCAAATTTTAGCAAATTTAATTGAAACTATCTTCGATTTTTTTTGGATTTTTTTACAAATTTTAATTTTTATGAACCAAATTTTAGCAAATTTAATTGAAACTATTTTCAATTTTTTGGATTTTTTTAAAAATTTTATTTTTTGAACGAAATTTTAGCAAATTTAATTCAAACTATCTTCGATTTTTTTACAAATTTTTATTTTTATGAACGAAATTTCAGCAAATTTAATTGAAACTATCTTCGATTTTTTTTAAATTTTAATTTTTATGAACGAAATTTTAGCAAATTTAATTGAAACTATCTTCGATTTTTTTGGATTTTTTAAAATTTTAATTTTTATGAACGAAATTTTAGCAAATTTAATTGAAACTATCTTCGATTTTTTTCAAATTTTAATTTTTATGAACGAAATTTTAGCAAATTTAATTGAAACTATCTTCGATTTTTTTGGATCTTTTTACAAATTTTTATTTTTATAATCGAAATTTTAGCAAATTTAATTGAAACAGTCTTCGATTTTTTTGGATTTTTTTACAAATTTTAATTTTTGTGGACGACATTTTAGCAAATTTAATTGAAACTATCCTCGATTTTTTTGGATTTCTTTACAAATTTTTATTTTTATGAGCGAAATTTTAGCAAATTTAATTGAAACTATCTTCGATTTTTTTGGATTTTTTTAAAATTTTTATTTTTATGACCGAAATTTTAGCAAATTTAATTGAAACTGTCTTCGATTTTTTTGGATATTTTTACAAATTTTAATTTTTATGGACGTCATTTTAGCCAATTTAATTGAAACTATCTTCGATTTTTTTGGATTTTTTTACAAATTTTTATTTTTATGAACGAAATTTTAGCTAATTTAATTGAAACTATCTTCGATTTTTTTTGGATTTTTTTACAAATTTTAATTTTTATGAACCAAATTTTAGCAAATTTAATTGAAACTATCTTCGATTTTTTTGGATTTTTTTAAAATTTTAATTTTTTTGAACCAAATTTTAGCAAATTTAATTCAAACTATCTTCGATTTTTTTACAAATTTTTATTTTTATGAACGAAAATTCAGCAAATTTAATTGAAACTATCTTCGATTTTTTTTAAATTTTAATTTTTATGAACGAAATTTTAGCAAATTTAATTGAAACTATCTTCGATTTTTTTGGATTTTTTAAAATTTTAATTTTTATGAACGAAATTTTAGCAAATTTAATTGAAACTATCTTCGATTTTTTTCAAATTTTAATTTTTATGAACGAAATTTTAGCAAATTTAATTGAAACTATCTTCGATTTTTTTGGATCTTTTTACAAATTTTTATTTTTATAATCGAAATTTTAGCAAATTTAATTGAAACAGTCTTCGATTTTTTTGGATTTTTTTGCAAATTTTAATTTTTGTGGACGACATTTTAGCAAATTTAATTGAAACTATCCTCGATTTTTTTGGATTTCTTTACAAATTTTTATTTTTATGAGCGAAATTTTAGCAAATTTAATTGAAACTATCTTCGATTTTTTTGGATTTTTTTAAAATTTTTATTTTTATGACCGAAATTTTAGCAAATTTAATTGAAACTGTCTTCGATTTTTTTGGATATTTTTACAAATTTTAATTTTTATGGACGTCATTTTAGCCAATTTAATTGAAACTATCTTCGATTTTTTTGGATTTTTTTACAAATTTTTATTTTTATGAACGAAATTTTAGCTAATTTAATTGAAACTATCTTCGATTTTTTTGGATTTTTTTACAAATTTTTATTTTTATGACCGAAATTTTAGCAAATTTAATAGAAACTATCTTCGATTTTTTTGGATTTTTTTACAAATTTTAATTTTTATGAACGAAATTTTAGCAAATTTATTTGAAACTATCTTTGATTTTTTAGGATTTTTTTACAAATTTTTATTTTTATGAACGAAATTTTATCAAATTTAATTGAAACTATCTTCAATTTTTTTGGATTTTTTTACAAATTTTAATTTTTATGAACGAAATTTTAGCAAATTTAATTGAAACTATCTTCGATTTTTGTGGATTTTTTTACAAATTTTTATTTTCATGAACGAAATTTTAGCAAATTTAATTGAAACTATCTTCGATTTTTTTGGATTTTTTAAAAGTTTTATTTTTATGAACGAAATTTTAGCAAATTTAATTGAAACTGTCTTCGATTTTTTTGGATTTTTTTACAAATTTTAATTTTTATGGACGTCATTTTAGCAAATTTAATTGAAACTATCTTCGATTTTTTTGGATTTTTTAAAATTTTAATTGTACTGGACGACATTTTAGCAAATTTAATTGAAACTATCTTCGATTTTTTTGGATTTTTTTACAAATTTTTATTTTTATGAACGAAATTTTAGCAAATTTAATTGAAACTATCTTCGATTTTTTTACAAATTTTTATTTTTATGAACGAAATTTTAGCAAATTTAATTGAAACTATCTTCGATTTTTTTTGGATTTTTTTACAAATTTTAATTTTTATGAACCAAATTTTAGCAAATTTAATTGAAACTATTTTCAATTTTTTGGATTTTTTTAAAATTTTTATTTTTTGAACGAAATTTTAGCAAATTTAATTCAAACTATCTTCGATTTTTTTACAAATTTTTATTTTTATGAACGAAATTTCAGCAAATTTAATTGAAACTATCTTCGATTTTTTTTAAATTTTAATTTTTATGAACGAAATTTTAGCAAATTTAATTGGAACTATCTTCGATTTTTTTGGATTTTCTTACAAATTTTAATTTTTATGAACAAAATTTTAGCAAATTTAATAGAAACTATCTTCGATTTTTTTGGATTTTTTTACAAATTTTAATTTTTATGAACGAAATTTTAGCAAATTTATTTGAAACTATCTTCGATTTTTTTGGATTTTTTTACAAATTTTTATTTTTATGAACGAAATTTTATCAAATTTAATTGAAACTATCTTCGACTTTTTTGGATTTTTTTACAAATTTTAATTTTCATGAACGAAATTTTAGCAAATTTAATTGAAACTATCTTCGATTTTTTTAAATTTTAATTTTTATGAACGAAATTTTAGCAAATTTAATTGAAACTATCTTCGATTTTTTTGGATCTATTTACAAATTTTTATTTTTATAATCGAAATTTTAGCAAATTTAATTGAAACTGTCTTCGATTTTTTTTGATTTTTTTACAAATTTTAATTTTTGTGGACGACATTTTAGCAAATTTAATTGAAACTATCTTCGATTTTTTTGGATTTTTTTACAAATTTTTATTTTTATGAACGAAATTTTAGCAAATTTAATTGAAACTATCTTCGATTTTTTTGGATTTTTTTAAAATTTTTATTTTTATGAGCGAAATTTTAGCAAATTTAATTGAAACTGTCACCGATTTTTTTGGATATTTTTACAAATTTAAATTTTTATGGACGGCATTTTATACAATTTAATTGAAACTATCTTCGATTTTTTTGGATTTTTTTACAAATTTTTTATTTTTATGAACGAAATTTTAGCAAATTTAATTGAAACTATCTTCGATTTTTTTTGGATTTTTTTACAAATTTTAATTTTTATGAACCAAATTTTAGCAAATTTAATTGAAACTATCTTCGATTTTTTTGGATTTTTTTAAAATTTTAATTTTTTTGAACGAAATTTTAGCAAATTTATTTGAAACTATCTTCGATTTTTTTGGATTTTTTTACAAATTTTTATTTTTATGACCGAAATTTTAGCAAATTTAATTGAAACTGTCTTCGATTTTTTTGGATATTTTTACAAATTTTAATTTTTATGGACGTCATTTTAGCCAATTTAATTGAAACTATCTTCGATTTTTTTGGATTTTTTTACAAATTGTAATTTTTATGAACCAAATTTTAGCAAATTTAATTGAAACTATCTTCGATTTTTTTTGGATTTTTTTACAAATTTTAATTTTTATGAACCAAATTTTAGCAAATTTAATTGAAACTATTTCAATTTTTTGGATTTTTTTAAAAATTTATTTTTTGAACGAAATTTTAGCAAATTTAATTCAAACTATCTTCGATTTTTTTACAAATTTTTATTTTTATGAACGAAATTTCAGCAAATTTAATTGAAACTATCTTCGATTTTTTTTAAATTTTAATTTTTATGAACGAAATTTTAGCAAATTTAATTGAAACTATCTTCGATTTTTTTGGATTTTTTAAAATTTTAATTTTATGAACGAAATTTTAGCAAATTTAATTGAAACTATCTTCGATTTTTTTCAAATTTTAATTTTTATGAACGAAATTTTAGCAAATTTAATTGAAACTATCTTCGATTTTTTTGGATCTTTTTACAAATTTTTATTTTTATAATCGAAATTTTAGCAAATTTAATTGAAACAGTCTTCGATTTTTTTGGATTTTTTTACAAATTTTAATTTTTGTGGACGACATTTTAGCAAATTTAATTGAAACTATCCTCGATTTTTTTGGATTTCTTTACAAATTTTAATTTTTATGAGCGAAATTTTAGCAAATTTAATTGAAACTATCTTCGATTTTTTTGGATTTTTTTAAAATTTTTATTTTTATGACCGAAATTTTAGCAAATTTAATTGAAACTGTCTTCGATTTTTTTGGATATTTTTACAAATTTTAATTTTTATGGACGTCATTTTAGCCAATTTAATTTAAACTATCTTCGATTTTTTTGGATTTTTTTACAAATTTTTATTTTTATGAACGAAATTTTAGCAAATTTAATTGAAACTATCTTCGATTTTTTTTGGATTTTTTTACAAATTTTAATTTTTATGAACCAAATTTTAGCAAATTTAATTGAAACTATCTTCGATTTTTTTGGATTTTTTTAAAATTTTAATTTTTTTGAACGAAATTTTAGCAAATTTAATTGAAACTATCTTCGATTTTTTTGGATTTTTTTACAAATTTTTATTTTTATGACCGAAATTTTAGCAAATTTAATTGAAACTGTCTTCGATTTTTTTGGATATTTTTACAAATTTTTATTTTTTGAACGAAATTTTAGCAAATTTAATTCAAACTATCTTCGATTTTTTTACAAATTTTTATTTTTATGAACGAAATTTCAGCAAATTTAATTGAAACTATCTTCGATTTTTTTTAAATTTTAATTTTTATGAACGAAATTTTAGCAAATTTAAGTGAAACTATCTTCGATTTTTTTGGATTTTTTAAAATTTTAATTTTTATGAACGAAATTTTAGCAAATTTAATTGAAACTATCTTCGATTTTTTTCAAATTTTAATTTTTATGAACGAAATTTTAGCAAATTTAATTGAAACTATCTTCGATTTTTTTGGATCTTTTTACAAATTTTTATTTTTATAATCGAAATTTTAGCAAATTTAATTGAAACAGTCTTCGATTTTTTTGGATTTTTTTACAAATTTTAATTTTTGTGGACGACATTTTAGCAAATTTAATTGAAACTATCCTCGATTTTTTTGGATTTCTTTACAAATTTTTATTTTTATGAGCGAAATTTTAGCAAATTTAATTGAAACTATCTTCGATTTTTTTGGATTTTTTTAAAATTTTTATTTTTATGACCGAAATTTTAGCAAATTTAATTGAAACTGTCTTCGATTTTTTTGGATATTTTTACAAATTTTAATTTTATGGACGTCATTTTAGCCAATTTAATTGAAACTATCTTCGATTTTTTTGGATTTTTTTACAAATTTTTATTTTTATGAACGAAATTTTATCAAATTTAATTGAAACTATCTTCAATTTTTTTGGATTTTTTTACAAATTTTAATTTTTATGAACGAAATTTTAGCAAATTTAATTGAAACTATCTTCGATTTTTGTGGATTTTTTTACAAATTTTTATTTTCATGAACGAAATTTTAGCAAATTTAATTGAAACTATCTTCGATTTTTTTGGATTTTTTAAAAGTTTTATTTTTATGAACGAAATTTTAGCAAATTTAATTGAAACTGTCTTCGATTTTTTTGGATTTTTTTACAAATTTTAATTTTTATGGACGTCATTTTAGCAAATTTAATTGAAACTATCTTCGATTTTTTTGGATTTTTTAAAATTTTAATTGTACTGGACGACATTTTAGCAAATTTAATTGAAACTATCTTCGATTTTTTTGGATTTTTTTACAAATTTTTATTTTTATGAACGAAATTTTAGCAAATTTAATTGAAACTATCATCGATTTTTTTGGATTTTTTTACAAATTTAATTTTTATGAACCAAATTTTAGCAAATTTAATTGAAACTATTTTCAATTTTTTGGATTTTTTTAAAATTTTTATTTTTGAACGAAATTTTAGCAAATTTAATTCAAACTATCTTCGATTTTTTTACAAATTTTTATTTTTATGAACGAAATTTCAGCAAATTTAATTGAAACTATCTTCGATTTTCTTTAAATTTTAATTTTTATGAACGAAATTTTAGCAAATTTAATTGGAACTATCTTCGATTTTTTTGGATTTTCTTACAAATTTTAATTTTATGAACAAAATTTTAGCAAATTTAATAGAAACTATCTTCGATTTTTTTGGATTTTTTTTACAAATTTTAATTTTTATGAACGAAATTTTAGCAAATTTATTTGAAACTATCTTCGATTTTTTTGGATTTTTTTACAAATTTTTATTTTTATGAACGAAATTTTATCAAATTTAATTGAAACTATCTTCGACTTTTTTGGATTTTTTTACAAATTTTAATTTTCATGAACGAAATTTTAGCAAATTTAATTGAAACTATCTTCGATTTTTTTTAAATTTTAATTTTTATGAACGAAATTTTAGCAAATTTAATTGAAACTATCTTCGATTTTTTTGGATCTTTTTACAAATTTTTATTTTTATAATCGAAATTTTAGCAAATTTAATTGAAACTGTCTTCGATTTTTTTTGATTTTTTTAAATTTTTATTTTTATGAGCGAAATTTTAGCAAATTTAATTGAAACTGTCATCGATTTTTTTGGATATTTTTACAAATTTAAATTTTTATGGACGACATTTTATACAATTTAATTGAAACTATCTTCGATTTTTTTGGATTTTTTTACAAATTTTTATTTTTATGAACGAAATTTTAGCAAATTTAATTGAAACTATCTTCGATTTTTTTTGGATTTTTTTACAAATTTTAATTTTTATGAACCAAATTTTAGCAAATTTAATTGAAACTATCTTCGATTTTTTTGGATTTTTTTAAAATTTTAATTTTTTTGAACGAAATTTTAGCAAATTTATTTGAAACTATCTTCGATTTTTTGGATTTTTTTACAAATTTTTATTTTTATGACCGAAATTTTAGCAAATTTAATTGAAACTGTCTTCGATTTTTTTGGATATTTTTACAAATTTTAATTTTTATGGACGTCATTTTAGCCAATTTAATTGAAACTATCTTCGATTTTTTTGGATTTTTTTACAAATTGTAATTTTATGAACCAAATTTTAGCAAATTTAATTGAAACTATCTTCGATTTTTTTTGAATTTTTTTACAATTTTAATTTTTATGAACCAAATTTTAGCAAATTTAATTGAAACTATTTCAATTTTTTGGATTTTTTTAAAAATTTTATTTTTTGAACGAAATTTTAGCAAATTTAATTCAAACTATCTTCGATTTTTTTACAAATTTTTATTTTTATGAACGAAATTTCAGCAAATTTAATTGAAACTATCTTCGATTTTTTTTAAATTTTAATTTTTATGAACGAAATTTTAGCAAATTTAATTGAAACTATCTTCGATTTTTTTGGATTTTTTAAAATTTTAATTTTTATGAACGAAATTTTAGCAAATTTAATTGAAACTATCTTCGATTTTTTTCAAATTCTAATTTTTATGAACGAAATTTTAGCAAATTTAATTGAAACTATCTTCGATTTTTTTGGATCTTTTTACAAATTTTTATTTTTATAATCGAAATTTTAGCAAATTTAATTGAAACAGTCTTCGATTTTTTTGGATTTTTTTACAAATTTTAATTTTTGTGGACGACATTTTAGCAAATTTAATTGAAACTATCCTCGATTTTTTTGGATTTCTTTACAAATTTTTATTTTTATGAGCGAAATTTTAGCAAATTTAATTGAAACTATCTTCGATTTTTTTGATTTTTTTAAAATTTTATTTTTATGACCGAAATTTTAGCAAATTTAATTGAAACTGTCTTCGATTTTTTTGGATATTTTTACAAATTTTAATTTTTATGGACGTCATTTTAGCCAATTTAATTTAAACTATCTTCGATTTTTTTGGATTTTTTTACAAATTTTTATTTTTATGAACGAAATTTTAGCAAATTTAATTGAAACTATCTTCGATTTTTTTTGGATTTTTTTACAAATTTTAATTTTTATGAACCAAATTTTAGCAAATTTAATTGAAACTATCTTCGATTTTTTTGGATTTTTTTAAAATTTTAATTTTTTTGAACGAAATTTTAGCAAATTTAATTGAAACTATCTTCGATTTTTTTGGATTTTTTTACAAATTTTTATTTTTATGACCGAAATTTTAGCAAATTTAATTGAAACTGTCTTCGATTTTTTTGGATATTTTTACAAATTTTTATTTATATGAACGAAATTGTAGCAAATTTAATTGAAACTATCTTCGATATTTTTGGTTTTTTTACAAATTTTTATTTTTATGAACGAAATTTTATCAAATTTAATTGAAACTATCTTCGATTTTTTTGGATTTTCTTACAAATTTTAATTTTTATGAACAAAATTTTAGCAAATTTAATAGAAACTATCTTCGATTTTTTTGGATTTTTTTACAAATTTTAATTTTTATGAACTAAATTTTATCAAATTTAATTGAAACTATCTTCAATTTTTTTGGATTTTTTTACAAATTTTAATTTTTATGAACGAAATTTTAGCAAATTTAATTGAAACTATCTTCGATTTTTGTGGATTTTTTTACAAATTTTTATTTTTATGAACGAAATTTTAGCAAATTTAATTGAAACTATCTTCGATTTTTTTGGATTTTTTTAAAATTTTTATTTTTATGAACGAAATTTTAGCAAATTTAATTGAAACTATCTTCGATTTTTTTGAATTTTTTTAAAATTTTTATTTTTATGAACGAAATTTTAGCAAATTTAATTGAAACTGTCTTCGATTTTTTTGGATTTTTTTACGAATTTTAATTTTTATGGACGTCATTTTAGCAAATTTAATTGAAACTATCTTCGATTTTTGGATTTTTTAAAATTTTAATTTTACTGGACGACATTTTAGCAAATTTAATTGAAACTATCTTCGATTTTTTTACAAATTTTTATTTTTATGAACGAAATTTTAGCAAATTTAATTGAAACTATCTTCGATTTTTTTGGATTTTTTTAAAATTTTTATTTTTATGAACGAAATTTTAGCAAATTTAATTGAAACTGTCTTCGATTTTTTTGGATTTTTTTACAAATTTTAATTTTTATGGACGTCATTTTAGCCAATTTAATTGAAACTATCTTCGATTTTTTTGGATTTTTTTACAAATTGTTATTTTTATGAACGAAATTTTAGCAAATTTAATTGAAACTATCTTCGATTTTTTTGGATTTTTTTACAAATTATAATTTTTATGAACCAAATTTTAGCAAATTTAATTGAAACTATCTTCGATTTTTTTGGATTTTTTTAAAATTTTAATTTTTTTGAACGAAATTTTAGCAAATTTTAATTGAAACTATCTTCGATTTTTTTGGATTTTTTTACAAATTTTTATTTTTATGAACGAAATTTTAGCAAATTTAATTGAAACTATCTTCGGTTTTTTTGGATTTTTTTACAAATTTTAATTTTTATGAACGAAATTTTAGCAAATTTAATTGAAACTATTTTCAATTTTTTGGATTTTTTTAAAATTTTTATTTTTTGAACGAAATTTTAGCAAATTCAATTCTAACTATCTTCGATTTTTTTACAAATTTTTATTTTTATGAACGAAATTTCAGCAAATTTAATTGAAACTATCTTCGATTTTTTTGAATTTATTTACAAATTTTTATTTTTATGAACGAAATTTTAGCAAACTTAATTCAAACTATCTTCGATTTTTTTACAAATTTTTATTTTTATGAACGAAATTTCAGCAAATTTAATTGAAACTATCTTCGATTTTTTCTTGATTTTTTTACAAAATTTAATTTTTATGAACCAAATTTTACCAAATTTATTTGAAACTATCTTCGATTTTTTTGGATTTTCTTACAAATTTTAATTTTTATGAACAAAATTTTAGCAAATTTAATAGAAACTATCTTCGATTTTTTTGGATTTTTTTTTGGATTTTTTTACAAATTTTAATTTTTATGAACGAAATTTTAGAAAATTTATTTGAAACTATCTTCGATTTTTTTGGATTTTTTTACAAATTTTTATTTTTATGAACGAAATTTTATCAAATTTAATTGAAACTATCTTCAATTTTTTTGGATTTTTTTACAAATTTTAATTTTTATGAACGAAATTTTAGCAAATTTAATTGAAACTATCTTCGATTTTTGTGGATTTTTTTACAAATTTTTATTTTCATGAACGAAATTTTAGCAAATTTAATTGAAACTATCTTCGATTTTTTTGGATTTTTTTAAAAGTTTTATTTTTATGAACGAAATTTTAGCAAATTTAATTGAAACTGTCTTCGATTTTTTTGGATTTTTTTACAAATTTTAATTTTTATGGACGTCATTTTAGCAAATTTAATTGAAACTATCTTCGATTTTTTTGGATTTTTTAAAATTTTAATTGTACTGGACGACATTTTAGCAAATTTAATTGAAACTATCTTCGATTTTTTTGGATTTTTTTACAAATTTTTATTTTTATGAACGAAATTTTAGCAAATTTAATTGAAACTATCTTCGATTTTTTTTACAAATTTTTATTTTTATGAACGAAATTTTAGCAAATTTAATTGAAACTATCTTCGATTTTTTTTGGATTTTTTTACAAATTTTAATTTTTATGAACCAAATTTTAGCAAATTTAATTGAAACTATTTTCAATTTTTGGATTTTTTTAAAATTTTTATTTTTTGAACGAAATTTTAGCAAATTTAATTCAAACTATCTTCGATTTTTTTACAAATTTTTATTTTTATGAACGAAATTTCAGCAAATTTAATTGAAACTATCTTCGATTTTTTTTAAATTTTAATTTTTATGAACGAAATTTTAGCAAATTTAATTGGAACTATCTTCGATTTTTTTGGATTTTCTTACAAATTTTAATTTTTATGAACAAAATTTTAGCAAATTTAATAGAAACTATCTTCGATTTTTTTGGATTTTTTTAAAAATTTTAATTTTTATGAACGAAATTTTAGCAAATTTATTTGAAACTATCTTCGATTTTTTTGGATTTTTTTACAAATTTTTATTTTTATGAACGAAATTTTAGCAAATTTAATTGAAACTATCTTCGATTTTTTTACAAATTTTTATTTTTATGAACGAAATTTTAGCAAATTTAATTGAAACTATCTTCGATTTTTTTTGGATTTTTTTACAAATTTTAATTTTTATGAACCAAATTTTAGCAAATTTAATTGAAACTATTTTCAATTTTTTGGATTTTTTTAAAATTTTTATTTTTTGAACGAAATTTTAGCAAATTTAATTCAAACTATCTTCGATTTTTTTACAAATTTTTATTTTTATGAACGAAATTTCAGCAAATTTAATTGAAACTATCTTCGATTTTTTTTAAATTTTAATTTTTATGAACGAAATTTTAGCAAATTTAATTGGAACTATCTTCGATTTTTTTGGATTTTCTTACAAATTTTAATTTTTATGAACAAAATTTTAGCAAATTTAATAGAAACTATCTTCGATTTTTTTGGATTTTTTTACAAATTTTAATTTTTATGAACGAAATTTTAGCAAATTTATTTGAAACTATCTTCGATTTTTTTGGATTTTTTTACAAATTTTTATTTTTATGAACGAAATTTTATCAAATTTAATTGAAACTATCTTCGACTTTTTTGGATTTTTTTACAAATTTTAATTTTCATGAACGAAATTTTAGCAAATTTAATTGAAACTATCTTCGATTTTTTTTAAATTTTAATTTTTATGAACGAAATTTTAGCAAATTTAATTGAAACTATCTTCGATTTTTTTGGATCTATTTACAAATTTTTATTTTTATAATCGAAATTTTAGCAAATTTAATTGAAACTGTCTTCGATTTTTTTTATTTTTTTACAAATTTTAATTTTTGTGGACGACATTTTAGCAAATTTAATTGAAACTATCTTCGATTTTTTTGGATTTTTTTACAAATTTTTATTTTTATGAACGAAATTTTAGCAAATTTAATTGAAACTATCTTCGATTTTTTTGGATTTTTTTAAAATTTTTATTTTTATGAGCGAAATTTTAGCAAATTTAATTGAAACTGTCATCGATTTTTTTGGATATTTTTACAAATTTAAATTTTTATGGACGGCATTTTATACAATTTAATTGAAACTATCTTCGATTTTTTTGGATTTTTTTACAAATTTTTATTTTTATGAACGAAATTTTAGCAAATTTAATTGAAACTATCTTCGATTTTTTTTGGATTTTTTTACAAATTTTAATTTTTATGAACCAAATTTTAGCAAATTTAATTGAAACTATCTTCGATTTTTTTGGATTTTTTTAAAATTTTAATTTTTTTGAACGAAATTTTAGCAAATTTATTTGAAACTATCTTCGATTTTTTTGGATTTTTTTACAAATTTTTATTTTTATGACCGAAATTTTAGCAAATTTAATTGAAACTGTCTTCGATTTTTTTGGATATTTTTACAAATTTTAATTTTTATGGACGTCATTTTAGCCAATTTAATTGAAACTATCTTCGATTTTTTTGGATTTTTTTACAAATTGTAATTTTTATGAACCAAATTTTAGCAAATTTAATTGAAACTATCTTCGATTTTTTTTGGATTTTTTTTACAAATTTTAATTTTTATGAACCAAATTTTAGCAAATTTAATTGAAACTATTTTCAATTTTTTGGATTTTTTTAAAAATTTTATTTTTTGAACGAAATTTTAGCAAATTTAATTCAAACTATCTTCGATTTTTTTACAAATTTTTATTTTTATGAACGAAATTTCAGCAAATTTAATTGAAACTATCTTCGATTTTTTTTAAATTTTAATTTTTATGAACGAAATTTTAGCAAATTTAATTGAAACTATCTTCGATTTTTTTGGATTTTTTAAAATTTTAATTTTTATGAACGAAATTTTAGCAAATTTAATTGAAACTATCTTCGATTTTTTTCAAATTTTAATTTTTATGAACGAAATTTTAGCAAATTTAATTGAAACTATCTTCGATTTTTTTGGATCTTTTTACAAATTTTTATTTTTATAATCGAAATTTTAGCAAATTTAATTGAAACAGTCTTCGATTTTTTTGGATTTTTTTACAAATTTTAATTTTTGTGGACGACATTTTAGCAAATTTAATTGAAACTATCCTCGATTTTTTTGGATTTCTTTACAAATTTTTATTTTTATGAGCGAAATTTTAGCAAATTTAATTGAAACTATCTTCGATTTTTTTGGATTTTTTTAAAATTTTTATTTTTATGACCGAAATTTTAGCAAATTTAATTGAAACTGTCTTCGATTTTTTTGGATATTTTTACAAATTTTAATTTTTATGGACGTCATTTTAGCCAATTTAATTTAAACTATCTTCGATTTTTTTGGATTTTTTTACAAATTTTTATTTTTATGAACGAAATTTTAGCAAATTTAATTGAAACTATCTTCGATTTTTTTTGGATTTTTTTACAAATTTTAATTTTTATGAACCAAATTTTAGCAAATTTAATTGAAACTATCTTCGATTTTTTTGGATTTTTTTAAAATTTTAATTTTTTTGAACGAAATTTTAGCAAATTTAATTGAAACTATCTTCGATTTTTTTGGATTTTTTTACAAATTTTTATTTTTATGACCGAAATTTTAGCAAATTTAATTGAAACTGTCTTCGATTTTTTTGGATATTTTTACAAATTTTTATTTTTTGAACGAAATTTTAGCAAATTTAATTCAAACTATCTTCGATTTTTTTACAAATTTTTATTTTTATGAACGAAATTTCAGCAAATTTAATTGAAACTATCTTCGATTTTTTTTAAATTTTAATTTTTATGAACGAAATTTTAGCAAATTTAAGTGAAACTATCTTCGATTTTTTTGGATTTTTTAAAATTTTAATTTTTATGAACGAAATTTTAGCAAATTTAATTGAAACTATCTTCGATTTTTTTCAAATTTTAATTTTTATGAACGAAATTTTAGCAAATTTAATTGAAACTATCTTCGATTTTTTTGGATCTTTTTACAAATTTTTATTTTATAATCGAAATTTTAGCAAATTTAATTGAAACAGTCTTCGATTTTTTTGGATTTTTTTACAAATTTTAATTTTTGTGGACGACATTTTAGCAAATTTAATTGAAACTATCCTCGATTTTTTTGGATTTCTTTACAAATTTTTATTTTTATGAGCGAAATTTTAGCAAATTTAATTGAAACTATCTTCGATTTTTTTGGATTTTTTTAAAATTTTTATTTTTATGACCGAAATTTTAGCAAATTTAATTGAAACTGTCTTCGATTTTTTTGGATATTTTTACAAATTTTAATTTTTATGGACGTCATTTTAGCCAATTTAATTGAAACTATCTTCGATTTTTTTGGATTTTTTTACAAATTTTTATTTTTATGAACGAAATTTTAGCTAATTTAATTGAAACTATCTTCGATTTTTTTTGGATTTTTTTACAAATTTTAATTTTTATGAACCAAATTTTAGCAAATTTATTGAAACTATCTTCGATTTTTTTGGATTTTTTTAAAATTTTAATTTTTTTGAACGAAATTTTAGCAAATTTAATTGAAACTATCTTCGATTTTTTTGGATTTTTTTACAAATTTTTATTTTTATGACCGAAATTTTAGCAAATTTAATAGAAACTATCTTCGATTTTTTTGGATTTTTTTACAAATTTTAATTTTTATGAACGAAATTTAGCAAATTTATTTGAAACTATCTTCGATTTTTTAGGATTTTTTTACAAATTTTTATTTTTATGAACGAAATTTTATCAAATTTAATTGAAACTATCTTCAATTTTTTTGGATTTTTTTACAAATTTTAATTTTTATGAACGAAATTTTAGCAAATTTAATTGAAACTATCTTCGATTTTTGTGGATTTTTTTACAAATTTTTATTTTCATGAACGAAATTTTAGCAAATTTAATTGAAACTATCTTCGATTTTTTTGGATTTTTTAAAAGTTTTATTTTTATGAACGAAATTTTAGCAAATTTAATTGAAACTGTCTTCGATTTTTTTGGATTTTTTTACAAATTTTAATTTTTATGGACGTCATTTTAGCAAATTTAATTGAAACTATCTTCGATTTTTTTGGATTTTTTAAAATTTTAATTGTACTGGACGACATTTTAGCAAATTTAATTGAAACTATCTTCGATTTTTTTGGATTTTTTTACAAATTTTTATTTTTATGAACGAAATTTTAGCAAATTTAATTGAAACTATCTTCGATTTTTTTTGGATTTTTTTACAAATTTTAATTTTTATGAACCAAATTTTAGCAAATTTAATTGAAACTATTTTCAATTTTTTGGATTTTTTTAAAATTTTTATTTTTTGAACGAAATTTTAGCAAATTTAATTCAAACTATCTTCGATTTTTTTACAAATTTTTATTTTTATGAACGAAATTTCAGCAAATTTAATTGAAACTATCTTCGATTTTCTTTAAATTTTAATTTTTATGAACGAAATTTTAGCAAATTTAATTGGAACTATCTTCGATTTTTTGGATTTTCTTACAAATTTTAATTTTTATGAACAAAATTTTAGCAAATTTAATAGAAACTATCTTCGATTTTTTTGGATTTTTTTACAAATTTTAATTTTTATGAACGAAATTTTAGCAAATTTATTTGAAACTATCTTCGATTTTTTTGGATTTTTTTACAAATTTTTATTTTTATGAACGAAATTTTATCAAATTTAATTGAAACTATCTTCGACTTTTTTGGATTTTTTTACAAATTTTAATTTTCATGAACGAAATTTTAGCAAATTTAATTGAAACTATCTTCGATTTTTTTAAATTTTAATTTTTATGAACGAAATTTTAGCAAATTTAATTGAAACTATCTTCGATTTTTTTGGATCTTTTTACAAATTTTTATTTTTATAATCGAAATTTTAGCAAATTTAATTGAAACTGTCTTCGATTTTTTTTGATTTTTTTAAAATTTTTATTTTTATGAGCGAAATTTTAGCAAATTTAATTGAAACTGTCATCGATTTTTTTGGATATTTTTACAAATTTAAATTTTTATGGACGGCATTTTATACAATTTAATTGAAACTATCTTCGATTTTTTTGGATTTTTTTACAAATTTTTATTTTTATGAACGAAATTTTAGCAAATTTAATTGAAACTATCTTCGATTTTTTTTGGATTTTTTTACAAATTTTAATTTTTATGAACCAAATTTTAGCAAATTTAATTGAAACTATCTTCGATTTTTTTGGATTTTTTTAAAATTTTAATTTTTTTGAACGAAATTTTAGCAAATTTATTTGAAACTATCTTCGATTTTTTTGGATTTTTTTACAAATTTTTATTTTTATGACCGAAATTTTAGCAAATTTAATTGAAACTGTCTTCGATTTTTTTGGATATTTTTACAAATTTTAATTTTTATGGACGTCATTTTAGCCAATTTAATTGAAACTATCTTCGATTTTTTTGGATTTTTTTACAAATTGTAATTTTTATGAACCAAATTTTAGCAAATTTAATTGAAACTATCTTCGATTTTTTTTGAATTTTTTTACAAATTTTAATTTTTATGAACCAAATTTTAGCAAATTTAATTGAAACTATTTTCAATTTTTTGGATTTTTTTAAAATTTTATTTTTTGAACGAAATTTTAGCAAATTTAATTCAAACTATCTTCGATTTTTTTACAAATTTTTATTTTTATGAACGAAATTTCAGCAAATTTAATTGAAACTATCTTCGATTTTTTTTAAATTTTAATTTTTATGAACGAAATTTTAGCAAATATAATTGAAACTATCTTCGATTTTTTTGGATTTTTTAAATTTTAATTTTATGAACGAAATTTTAGCAAATTTAATTGAAACTATCTTCGATTTTCTTTAAATTTTAATTTTTATGAACGAAATTTTAGCAAATTTAATTGGAACTATCTTCGATTTTTTTGGATTTTCTTACAAATTTTAATTTTTATGAACAAAATTTTAGCAAATTTAATAGAAACTATCTTCGATTTTTTTGGATTTTTTTACAAATTTTAATTTTTATGAACGAAATTTTAGCAAATTTATTTGAAACTATCTTCGATTTTTTTGGATTTTTTTACAAATTTTTATTTTTATGAACGAAATTTTAGCAAATTTAATTGAAACTATCTTCGATTTTTTTACAAATTTTTATTTTTATGAACGAAATTTTAGCAAATTTAATTGAAACTATCTTCGATTTTTTTTGGATTTTTTTACAAATTTTAATTTTTATGAACCAAATTTTAGCAAATTTAATTGAAACTATTTTCAATTTTTTGGATTTTTTTAAAATTTTTATTTTTTGAACGAAATTTTAGCAAATTTAATTCAAACTATCTTCGATTTTTTTACAAATTTTTATTTTTATGAACGAAATTTCAGCAAATTTAATTGAAACTATCTTCGATTTTTTTAAATTTTAATTTTTATGAACGAAATTTTAGCAAATTTAATTGGAACTATCTTCGATTTTTTTGGATTTTCTTACAAATTTTAATTTTTATGAACAAAATTTTAGCAAATTTAATAGAAACTATCTTCGATTTTTTGGATTTTTTTACAAATTTTAATTTTTATGAACGAAATTTTAGCAAATTTATTTGAAACTATCTTCGATTTTTTAGGATTTTTTTACAAATTTTTATTTTTATGAACGAAATTTTATCAAATTTAATTGAAACTATCTTCAATTTTTTTGGATTTTTTTACAAATTTTAATTTTTATGAACGAAATTTTAGCAAATTTAATTGAAACTATCTTCGATTTTTGTGGATTTTTTTACAAATTTTTATTTTCATGAACGAAATTTTAGCAAATTTAATTGAAACTATCTTCGATTTTTTTGGATTTTTTAAAAGTTTTATTTTTATGAACGAAATTTTAGCAAATTTAATTGAAACTGTCTTCGATTTTTTTGGATTTTTTTACAAATTTTAATTTTTATGGACGTCATTTTAGCAAATTTAATTGAAACTATCTTCGATTTTTTTGGATTTTTTAAAATTTTAATTGTACTGGACGACATTTTAGCAAATTTAATTGAAACTATCTTCGATTTTTTTGGATTTTTTTACAAATTTTTATTTTTATGAACGAAATTTTAGCAAATTTAATTGAAACTATCTTCGATTTTTTTTGGATTTTTTTACAAATTTTAATTTTTATGAACCAAATTTTAGCAAATTTAATTGAAACTATTTTCAATTTTTTGGATTTTTTTAAAATTTTTATTTTTTGAACGAAATTTTAGCAAATTTAATTCAAACTATCTTCGATTTTTTTACAAATTTTTATTTTTATGAACGAAATTTCAGCAAATTTAATTGAAACTATCTTCGATTTTCTTTAAATTTTAATTTTTATGAACGAAATTTTAGCAAATTTAATTGGAACTATCTTCGATTTTTTTGGATTTTCTTACAAATTTTAATTTTTATGAACAAAATTTTAGCAAATTTAATAGAAACTATCTTCGATTTTTTTGGATTTTTTTACAAATTTTAATTTTTATGAACGAAATTTTAGCAAATTTATTTGAAACTATCTTCGATTTTTTTGGATTTTTTTACAAATTTTTATTTTTATGAACGAAATTTTATCAAATTTAATTGAAACTATCTTCGACTTTTTTGGATTTTTTTACAAATTTTAATTTTCATGAACGAAATTTTAGCAAATTTAATTGAAACTATCTTCGATTTTTTTTAAATTTTAATTTTTATGAACGAAATTTTAGCAAATTTAATTGAAACTATCTTCGATTTTTTTGGATCTTTTTACAAATTTTTATTTTTATAATCGAAATTTTAGCAAATTTAATTGAAACTGTCTTCGATTTTTTTTGATTTTTTTAAAATTTTTATTTTTATGAGCGAAATTTTAGCAAATTTAATTGAAACTGTCATCGATTTTTTTGGATATTTTTACAAATTTAAATTTTTATGGACGGCATTTTATACAATTTAATTGAAACTATCTTCGATTTTTTTGGATTTTTTTACAAATTTTTATTTTTATGAACGAAATTTTAGCAAATTTAATTGAAACTATCTTCGATTTTTTTTGGATTTTTTTACAAATTTTAATTTTTATGAACCAAATTTTAGCAAATTTAATTGAAACTATCTTCGATTTTTTTGGATTTTTTTAAAATTTTAATTTTTTTGAACGAAATTTTAGCAAATTTATTTGAAACTATCTTCGATTTTTTTGGATTTTTTTACAAATTTTTATTTTTATGACCGAAATTTTAGCAAATTTAATTGAAACTGTCTTCGATTTTTTTGGATATTTTTACAAATTTTAATTTTTATGGACGTCATTTTAGCCAATTTAATTGAAACTATCTTCGATTTTTTTGGATTTTTTTACAAATTGTAATTTTTATGAACCAAATTTTAGCAAATTTAATTGAAACTATCTTCGATTTTTTTTGAATTTTTTTACAAATTTTAATTTTTATGAACCAAATTTTAGCAAATTTAATTGAAACTATTTTCAATTTTTTGGATTTTTTTAAAAATTTTATTTTTTGAACGAAATTTTAGCAAATTTAATTCAAACTATCTTCGATTTTTTTACAAATTTTTATTTTTATGAACGAAATTTCAGCAAATTTAATTGAAACTATCTTCGATTTTTTTTAAATTTTAATTTTTATGAACGAAATTTTAGCAAATATAATTGAAACTATCTTCGATTTTTTTGGATTTTTTAAAATTTTAATTTTTATGAACGAAATTTTAGCAAATTTAATTGAAACTATCTTCGATTTTTTTCAAATTCTAATTTTTATGAACGAAATTTTAGCAAATTTAATTGAAACTATCTTCGATTTTTTTGGATCTTTTTACAAATTTTTATTTTTATAATCGAAATTTTAGCAAATTTAATTGAAACAGTCTTCGATTTTTTTGGATTTTTTTACAAATTTTAATTTTTGTGGACGACATTTTAGCAAATTTAATTGAAACTATCCTCGATTTTTTTGGATTTCTTTACAAATTTTTATTTTTATGAGCGAAATTTTAGCAAATTTAATTGAAACTATCTTCGATTTTTTTGGATTTTTTTAAAATTTTTATTTTTATGACCGAAATTTTAGCAAATTTAATTGAAACTGTCTTCGATTTTTTTGGATATTTTTACAAATTTTAATTTTTATGGACGTCATTTTAGCCAATTTAATTTAAACTATCTTCGATTTTTTTGGATTTTTTTACAAATTTTTATTTTTATGAACGAAATTTTAGCAAATTTAATTGAAACTATCTTCGATTTTTTTTGGATTTTTTTACAAATTTTAATTTTTATGAACCAAATTTTAGCAAATTTAATTGAAACTATCTTCGATTTTTTTGGATTTTTTTAAAATTTTAATTTTTTTGAACGAAATTTTAGCAAATTTAATTGAAACTATCTTCGATTTTTTTGGATTTTTTTACAAATTTTTATTTTTATGACCGAAATTTTAGCAAATTTAATTGAAACTGTCTTCGATTTTTTTGGATATTTTTACAAATTTTTATTTATATGAACGAAATTGTAGCAAATTTAATTGAAACTATCTTCGATATTTTTGGTTTTTTTACAAATTTTTATTTTTATGAACGAAATTTTATCAAATTTAATTGAAACTATCTTCGATTTTTTTGGATTTTCTTACAAATTTTAATTTTTATGAACAAAATTTTAGCAAATTTAATAGAAACTATCTTCGATTTTTTTGGATTTTTTTACAAATTTTAATTTTTATGAACTAAATTTTATCAAATTTAATTGAAACTATCTTCAATTTTTTTGGATTTTTTTACAAATTTTAATTTTTATGAACGAAATTTTAGCAAATTTAATTGAAACTATCTTCGATTTTTGTGGATTTTTTTACAAGTTTTTATTTTTATGAACGAAATTTTAGCAAATTTAATTGAAACTATCTTCGATTTTTTTGGATTTTTTTAAAATTTTTATTTTTATGAACGAAATTTTAGCAAATTTAATTGAAACTATCTTCGATTTTTTTGAATTTTTTTAAAATTTTTATTTTTATGAACGAAATTTTAGCAAATTTAATTGAAACTGTCTTCGATTTTTTTGGATTTTTTTACAAATTTTAATTTTTATGGACGTCATTTTAGCAAATTTAATTGAAACTATCTTCGATTTTTTGGATTTTTTAAAATTTTAATTTTACTGGACGACATTTTAGCAAATTTAATTGAAACTATCTTCGATTTTTTTACAAATTTTTATTTTTATGAACGAAATTTTAGCAAATTTAATTGAAACTATCTTCGATTTTTTTGGATTTTTTTAAAATTTTTATTTTTATGAACGAAATTTTAGCAAATTTAATTGAAACTGTCTTCGATTTTTTTGGATTTTTTTACAAATTTTAATTTTTATGGACGTCATTTTAGCCAATTTAATTGAAACTATCTTCGATTTTTTTCGATTTTTTTACAAATTGTTATTTTTATGAACGAAATTTTAGTAAATTTAATTGAAACTATCTTCGATTTTTTTTGGATTTTTTTACAAATTATAATTTTTATGAACCAAATTTTAGCAAATTTAATTGAAACTATCTTCGATTTTTTTGGATTTTTTTAAAATTTTAATTTTTTTGAACGAAATTTTAGCAAATTTTAATTGAAACTATCTTCGATTTTTTTGGATTTTTTTACAAATTTTTATTTTTATGAACGAAATTTTAGCAAATTTAATTGAAACTATCTTCGGTTTTTTTGGATTTTTTTACAAATTTTAATTTTTATGAACGAAATTTTAGCAAATTTAATTGAAACTATTTTCAATTTTTTGGATTTTTTTAAAATTTTTATTTTTTGAACGAAATTTTAGCAAATTCAATTCTAACTATCTTCGATTTTTTTACAAATTTTTATTTTTATGAACGAAATTTCAGCAAATTTAATTGAAACTATCTTCGATTTTTTTGAATTTATTTACAAATTTTTATTTTTATGAACGAAATTTTAGCAAACTTAATTCAAACTATCTTCGATTTTTTTACAAATTTTTATTTTTATGAACGAAATTTCAGCAAATTTAATTGAAACTATCTTCGATTTTTTCTTGATTTTTTTACAAAATTTAATTTTTATGAACCAAATTTTACCAAATTTATTTGAAACTATCTTCGATTTTTTTGGATTTTCTTACAAATTTTAATTTTTATGAACAAAATTTTAGCAAATTTAATAGAAACTATCTTCGATTTTTTTGGATTTTTTTACAAATTTTAATTTTTATGAACGAAATTTTAGAAAATTTATTTGAAACTATCTTCGATTTTTTTGGATTTTTTTACAAATTTTTATTTTTATGAACGAAATTTTATCAAATTTAATTGAAACTATCTTCAATTTTTTTGGATTTTTTTACAAATTTTAATTTTTATGAACGAAATTTTAGCAAATTTAATTGAAACTATCTTCGATTTTTGTGGATTTTTTTACAAATTTTTATTTTCATGAACGAAATTTTAGCAAATTTAATTGAAACTATCTTCGATTTTTTTGGATTTTTTTAAAAGTTTTATTTTTATGAACGAAATTTTAGCAAATTTAATTGAAACTGTCTTCGATTTTTTTGGATTTTTTTACAAATTTTAATTTTTATGGACGTCATTTTAGCAAATTTAATTGAAACTATCTTCGATTTTTTTGGATTTTTTAAAATTTTAATTGTACTGGACGACATTTTAGCAAATTTAATTGAAACTATCTTCGATTTTTTTGGATTTTTTTACAAATTTTTATTTTTATGAACGAAATTTTAGCAAATTTAATTGAAACTATCTTCGATTTTTTTTACAAATTTTTATTTTTATGAACGAAATTTTAGCAAATTTAATTGAAACTATCTTCGATTTTTTTTGGATTTTTTTACAAATTTTAATTTTTATGAACCAAATTTTAGCAAATTTAATTGAAACTATTTTCAATTTTTTGGATTTTTTTAAAATTTTTATTTTTTGAACGAAATTTTAGCAAATTTAATTCAAACTATCTTCGATTTTTTTACAAATTTTTATTTTTATGAACGAAATTTCAGCAAATTTAATTGAAACTATCTTCGATTTTTTTTAAATTTTAATTTTTATGAACGAAATTTTAGCAAATTTAATTGGAACTATCTTCGATTTTTTTGGATTTTCTTACAAATTTTAATTTTTATGAACAAAATTTTAGCAAATTTAATAGAAACTATCTTCGATTTTTTTGGATTTTTTTACAAATTTTAATTTTTATGAACGAAATTTTAGCAAATTTATTTGAAACTATCTTCGATTTTTTTGGATTTTTTTACAAATTTTTATTTTTATGAACGAAATTTTATCAAATTTAATTGAAACTATCTTCGATTTTTTTGGATTTTTTTACAAATTTTAATTTTCATGAACGAAATTTTAGCAAATTTAATTGAAACTATCTTCGATTTTTTTTAAATTTTAATTTTTATGAACGAAATTTTAGCAAATTTAATTGAAACTATCTTCGATTTTTTTGGATCTTTTCACAAATTTTTATTTTTATAATCGAAATTTTAGCAAATTTAATTGAAACTGTCTTCGATTTTTTTGGATTTTTTTACAAATTTTAATTTTTGTGGACGACATTTTAGCAAATTTAATTGAAACTATCTTCGATTTTTATTGGATTTTTTTACAAATTTTAATTTTTATGAACCAAATTTTAGCAAATTTAATTGAAACTATCTTCGATTTTTTTGGATTTTTTTAAAATTTTAATTTTTTTGAACGAAATTTTAGCAAATTTATTTGAAACTATCTTCGATTTTTTTGGATTTTTTTACAAATTTTTATTTTTATGAACGAAATTTTAGCAAATTTAATTGAAACTATCTTCGATTTTTTTGGATTTTTTTAAAATTTTTATTTTTATGAGCGAAATTTTAGCAAATTTAATTGAAACTGTCTTCGATTTTTTTGGATATTTTTACAAATTTTAATTTTTATGGACGGCATTTTATACAATTTAATTGAAACTATCTTCGATTTTTTTGGATTTTTTTACAAATTTTTATTTTTATGAACGAAATTTTAGCAAATTTAATTGAAACTATCTTCGATTTTTTTTGGATTTTTTTACAAATTTTAATTTTTATGAACCAAATTTTAGCAAATTTAATTGAAACTATCTTCGATTTTTTTGGATTTTTTTAAAATTTTAATTTTTTTTAACGAAATTTTAGCAAATTTATTTGAAACTATCTTCGATTTTTTTGGATTTTTTTACAAATTTTTATTTTTATGACCGAAATTTTAGCAAATTTAATTGAAACTGTCTTCGATTTTTTTGGATATTTTTACAAATTTTAATTTTTATGGACGTCATTTTAGCCAATTTAATTGAAACTATCTTCGATTTTTTTGGATTTTTTTAAAATTTTAATTTTTTTGAACGAAATTTTAGCAAATTTATTTGAAACTATCATCGATTTTTTTGGATTTTTTTACAAATTTTTATTTTTATGAACGAAATTTTAGCAAATTTAATTGAAACTATCTTCGATTTTTTTGGATTTTTTTAAAATTTTTATTTTTATGAGCGAAATTTTAGCAAATTTAATTGAAACTGTCTTCGATTTTTTTGGATATTTTTACAAATTTTAATTTTTATGGACGGCATTTTATACAATTTAATTGAAACTATCTTCGATTTTTTTGGATTTTTTTACAAATTTTTATTTTTATGAACGAAATTTTAGCAAATTTAATTGAAACTATCTTCGATTTTTTTTGGATTTTTTTACAAATTTTAATTTTTATGAACCAAATTTTAGCAAATTTAATTGAAACTATCTTCGATTTTTTTGGATTTTTTTACAAATTTTTATTTTTATGAACGAAATTTTAGCAAATTTAATTGAAACTATCTTCGATTTTTTTACAAATTTTTATTTTTATGACCGAAATTTTAGCAAATTTAATTGAAACTGTCTTCGATTTTTTTGGATATTTTTACAAATTTTAATTTTTATGGACGTCATTTTAGCCAATTTAATTGAAACTATCTTCGATTTTTTTGGATTTTTTTACAAATTGTAATTTTTATGAACCAAATTTTAGCAAATTTAATTGAAACTATCTTCGATTTTTTTTGGATTTTTTTACAAATTTTAATTTTTATGAACCAAATTTTAGCAAATTTAATTGAAACTATTTTCAATTTTTTGGATTTTTTTAAAAATTTTATTTTTTGAACGAAATTTTAGCAAATTTAATTCAAACTATCTTCGATTTTTTTACAAATTTTTATTTTTATGAACGAAATTTCAGCAAATTTAATTGAAACTATCTTCGATTTTTTTTAAATTTTAATTTTTATGAACGAAATTTTAGCAAATTTAATTGAAACTATCTTCGATTTTTTTGGATTTTTTAAAATTTTAATTTTTATGAACGAAATTTTAGCAAATTTAATTGAAACTATCTTCGATTTTTTTCAAATTTTAATTTTTATGAACGAAATTTTAGCAAATTTAATTGAAACTATCTTCGATTTTTTTGGATCTTTTTACAAATTTTTATTTTTATAATCGAAATTTTAGCAAATTTAATTGAAACAGTCTTCGATTTTTTTGGATTTTTTTACAAATTTTAATTTTTGTGGACGACATTTTAGCAAATTTAATTGAAACTATCCTCGATTTTTTTGGATTTCTTTACAAATTTTTATTTTTATGAGCGAAATTTTAGCAAATTTAATTGAAACTATCTTCGATTTTTTTGGATTTTTTTAAAATTTTTATTTTTATGACCGAAATTTTAGCAAATTTAATTGAAACTGTCTTCGATTTTTTTGGATATTTTTACAAATTTTAATTTTTATGGACGTCATTTTAGCCAATTTAATTGAAACTATCTTCGATTTTTTTGGATTTTTTTACAAATTTTAATTTTTATGAACGAAATTTTAGCAAATTTATTTGAAACTATCTTCGATTTTTTAGGATTTTTTTACAAATTTTTATTTTTATGAACGAAATTTTATCAAATTTAATTGAAACTATCTTCAATTTTTTTGGATTTTTTTACAAATTTTAATTTTTATGAACGAAATTTTAGCAAATTTAATTGAAACTATCTTCGATTTTTGTGGATTTTTTTACAAATTTTTATTTTCATGAACGAAATTTTAGCAAATTTAATTGAAACTATCTTCGATTTTTTTGGATTTTTTAAAAGTTTTATTTTTATGAACGAAATTTTAGCAAATTTAATTGAAACTGTCTTCGATTTTTTTGGATTTTTTTACAAATTTTAATTTTTATGGACGTCATTTTAGCAAATTTAATTGAAACTATCTTCGATTTTTTTGGATTTTTTAAAATTTTAATTGTACTGGACGACATTTTAGCAAATTTAATTGAAACTATCTTCGATTTTTTTGGATTTTTTTACAAATTTTTATTTTTATGAACGAAATTTTAGCAAATTTAATTGAAACTATCTTCGATTTTTTTACAAATTTTTATTTTTATGAACGAAATTTTAGCAAATTTAATTGAAACTATCTTCGATTTTTTTTGGATTTTTTTACAAATTTTAATTTTTATGAACCAAATTTTAGCAAATTTAATTGAAACTATTTTCAATTTTTTGGATTTTTTTAAAATTTTTATTTTTTGAACGAAATTTTAGCAAATTTAATTCAAACTATCTTCGATTTTTTTACAAATTTTTATTTTTATGAACGAAATTTCAGCAAATTTAATTGAAACTATCTTCGATTTTTTTTAAATTTTAATTTTTATGAACGAAATTTTAGCAAATTTAATTGGAACTATCTTCGATTTTTTTGGATTTTCTTACAAATTTTAATTTTTATGAACAAAATTTTAGCAAATTTAATAGAAACTATCTTCGATTTTTTTGGATTTTTTTACAAATTTTAATTTTTATGAACGAAATTTTAGCAAATTTATTTGAAACTATCTTCGATTTTTTTGGATTTTTTTACAAATTTTTATTTTTATGAACGAAATTTTATCAAATTTAATTGAAACTATCTTCGACTTTTTTGGATTTTTTTACAAATTTTAATTTTCATGAACGAAATTTTAGCAAATTTAATTGAAACTATCTTCGATTTTTTTTAAATTTTAATTTTTATGAACGAAATTTTAGCAAATTTAATTGAAACTATCTTCGATTTTTTTGGATCTTTTTACAAATTTTTATTTTTATAATCGAAATTTTAGCAAATTTAATTGAAACTGTCTTCGATTTTTTTTGATTTTTTTACAAATTTTAATTTTTGTGGACGACATTTTAGCAAATTTAATTGAAACTATCTTCGATTTTTTTGGATTTTTTTACAAATTTTTATTTTTATGAACGAAATTTTAGCAAATTTAATTGAAACTATCTTCGATTTTTTTGGATTTTTTTAAAATTTTTATTTTTATGAGCGAAATTTTAGCAAATTTAATTGAAACTGTCATCGATTTTTTTGGATATTTTTACAAATTTAAATTTTTATGGACGGCATTTTATACAATTTAATTGAAACTATCTTCGATTTTTTTGGATTTTTTTACAAATTTTTATTTTTATGAACGAAATTTTAGCAAATTTAATTGAAACTATCTTCGATTTTTTTTGGATTTTTTTACAAATTTTAATTTTTATGAACCAAATTTTAGCAAATTTAATTGAAACTATCTTCGATTTTTTTGGATTTTTTTAAAATTTTAATTTTTTTGAACGAAATTTTAGCAAATTTATTTGAAACTATCTTCGATTTTTTTGGATTTTTTTACAAATTTTTATTTTTATGACCGAAATTTTAGCAAATTTAATTGAAACTGTCTTCGATTTTTTTGGATATTTTTACAAATTTTAATTTTTATGGACGTCATTTTAGCCAATTTAATTGAAACTATCTTCGATTTTTTTGGATTTTTTTACAAATTGTAATTTTTATGAACCAAATTTTAGCAAATTTAATTGAAACTATCTTCGATTTTTTTTGGATTTTTTTACAAATTTTAATTTTTATGAACCAAATTTTAGCAAATTTAATTGAAACTATTTTCAATTTTTTGGATTTTTTTAAAAATTTTATTTTTTGAACGAAATTTTAGCAAATTTAATTCAAACTATCTTCGATTTTTTTACAAATTTTTATTTTTATGAACGAAATTTCAGCAAATTTAATTGAAACTATCTTCGATTTTTTTTAAATTTTAATTTTTATGAACGAAATTTTAGCAAATTTAATTGAAACTATCTTCGATTTTTTTGGATTTTTTAAAATTTTAATTTTTATGAACGAAATTTTAGCAAATTTAATTGAAACTATCTTCGATTTTTTTCAAATTTTAATTTTTATGAACGAAATTTTAGCAAATTTAATTGAAACTATCTTCGATTTTTTTGGATCTTTTTACAAATTTTTATTTTTATGAACGAAATTTTAGCAAATTTAATTGAAACTATCTTCGATTTTTTTGGATTTTTTTAAAATTTTTATTTTTATGAACGAAATTTTAGCAAATTTATTTTAAACTATCTTCGATTTTTTTGGATTTTTTTAAAATTTTTATTTTTATGAACGAAATTTTAGCAAATTTAATTGAAACTGTCTTCGATTTTTTTGGATTTTTTTACAAATTTTAATTTTTATGGACGTCATTTTAGCAAATTTAATTGAAACTATCTTCGATTTTTTGGATTTTTTAAAATTTTAATTTTACTGGACGACATTTTAGCAAATTTAATTGAAACTATCTTCGATTTTTTTACAAATTTTTATTTTTATGAACGAAATTTTAGCAAATTTAATTGAAACTATCTTCGATTTTTTTGGATTTTTTTAAAATTTTTATTTTTATGAACGAAATTTTAGCAAATTTAATTGAAACTGTCTTCGATTTTTTTGGATTTTTTTACAAATTTTAATTTTTATGGACGTCATTTTAGCCAATTTAATTGAAACTATCTTCGATTTTTTTGGATTTTTTTACAAATTGTTATTTTTATGAACGAAATTTTAGCAAATTTAATTGAAACTATCTTCGATTTTTTTTGGATTTTTTTACAAATTATAATTTTTATGAACCAAATTTTAGCAAATTTAATTGAAACTATCTTCGATTTTTTTGGATTTTTTTAAAATTTTAATTTTTTTGAACGAAATTTTAGCAAATTTTAATTGAAACTATCTTCGATTTTTTTGGATTTTTTTACAAATTTTTATTTTTATGAACGAAATTTTAGCAAATTTAATTGAAACTATCTTCGGTTTTTTTGGATTTTTTTACAAATTTTAATTTTTATGAACGAAATTTTAGCAAATTTAATTGAAACTATTTTCAATTTTTTGGATTTTTTTAAAATTTTTATTTTTTGAACGAAATTTTAGCAAATTCAATTCTAACTATCTTCGATTTTTTTACAAATTTTTATTTTTATGAACGAAATTTCAGCAAATTTAATTGAAACTATCTTCGATTTTTTTGAATTTATTTACAAATTTTTATTTTTATGAACGAAATTTTAGCAAACTTAATTCAAACTATCTTCGATTTTTTTACAAATTTTTATTTTTATGAACGAAATTTCAGCAAATTTAATTGAAACTATCTTCGATTTTTTCTTGATTTTTTTACAAAATTTAATTTTTATGAACCAAATTTTACCAAATTTAATTGAAACTATCTTCGATTTTTTTGGATTTTCTTACAAATTTTAATTTTTATGAACAAAATTTTAGCAAATTTAATAGAAACTATCTTCGATTTTTTTGGATTTTTTTAAAATTTTTATTTTTATGAACGAAATTTTAGCAAATTTAATTGAAACTGTCTTCGATTTTTTTGGATTTTTTTACAAATTTTAATTTTTATGGACGTCATTTTAGCAAATTTAATTGAAACTATCTTCGATTTTTTTGGATTTTTAAAAATTTTAATTGTACTGGACGACATTTTAGCAAATTTAATTGAAACTATCTTCGATTTTTTTGGATTTTTTTACAAATTTTTATTTTTATGAACGAAATTTTAGCAAATTTAATTGAAACTATCTTCGATTTTTTTTACAAATTTTTATTTTTATGAACGACATTTTAGCAAATTTAATTGAAACTATCTTCGATTTTTTTTGGATTTTTTTACAAATTTTAATTTTTATGAACCAAATTTTAGCAAATTTAATTGAAACTATTTTCAATTTTTTGGATATTTTTAAAATTTTTATTTTTTGAACGAAATTTTAGCAAATTTAATTCAAACTATCTTCGATTTTTTTACAAATTTTTATTTTTATGAACGAAATTTCAGCAAATTTAATTGAAACTATCTTCGATTTTTTTTAAATTTTAATTTTTATGAACGAAATTTTAGCAAATTTAATTGGAACTATCTTCGATTTTTTTGGATTTTCTTACAAATTTTAATTTTTATGAACAAAATTTTAGCAAATTTAATAGAAACTATCTTCGATTTTTTTGGATTTTTTTACAAATTTTAATTTTTATGAACGAAATTTTAGCAAATTTATTTGAAACTATCTTCGATTTTTTTGGATTTTTTTACAAATTTTTATTTTTATGAACGAAATTTTATCAAATTTAATTGAAACTATCTTCGATTTTTTTGGATTTTTTTACAAATTTTAATTTTCATGAACGAAATTTTAGCAAATTTAATTGAAACTATCTTCGATTTTTTTTAAATTTTAATTTTTATGAACGAAATTTTAGCAAATTTAATTGAAACTATCTTCGATTTTTTTGGATCTTTTTACAAATTTTTATTTTTATAATCGAAATTTTAGCAAATTTAATTGAAACTGTCTTCGATTTTTTTGGATTTTTTTACAAATTTTAATTTTTGTGGACGACATTTTAGCAAATTTAATTGAAACTATCTTCGATTTTTATTGGATTTTTTTACAAATTTTAATTTTTATGAACCAAATTTTAGCAAATTTAATTGAAACTATCTTCGATTTTTTTGGATTTTTTTAAAATTTTAATTTTTTTGAACGAAATTTTAGCAAATTTATTTGAAACTATCTTCGATTTTTTTGGATTTTTTTACAAATTTTTATTTTTATGAACGAAATTTTAGCAAATTTAATTGAAACTATCTTCGATTTTTTTGGATTTTTTTAAAATTTTTATTTTTATGAGCGAAATTTTAGCAAATTTAATTGAAACTGTCTTCGATTTTTTTGGATATTTTTACAAATTTTAATTTTTATGGACGGCATTTTATACAATTTAATTGAAACTATCTTCGATTTTTTTGGATTTTTTTACAAATTTTTATTTTTATGAACGAAATTTTAGCAAATTTAATTGAAACTATCTTCGATTTTTTTTGGATTTTTTTACAAATTTTAATTTTTATGAACCAAATTTTAGCAAATTTAATTGAAACTATCTTCGATTTTTTTGGATTTTTTTAAAATTTTAATTTTTTTGAACGAAATTTTAGCAAATTTATTTGAAACTATCTTCGATTTTTTTGGATTTTTTTACAAATTTTTATTTTTATGACCGAAATTTTAGCAAATTTAATTGAAACTGTCTTCGATTTTTTTGGATATTTTTACAAATTTTAATTTTTATGGACGTCATTTTAGCCAATTTAATTGAAACTATCTTCGATTTTTTTGGATTTTTTTACAAATTTTAATTTTTATGAACCAAATTTTAGCAAATTTAATTGAAACTATCTTCGATTTTTTTGGATTTTTTTAAAATTTTAATTTTTTTGAACGAAATTTTAGCAAATTTAATTGAAACTATCTTCGATTTTTTTGGATCTTTTTACAAATTTTTATTTTTATAATCGAAATTTTAGCAAATTTAATTGAAACAGTCTTCGATTTTTTTGGATTTTTTTACAAATTTTAATTTTTGTGGACGACATTTTAGCAAATTTAATTGAAACTATCCTCGATTTTTTTGGATTTCTTTACAAATTTTTATTTTTATGAGCGAAATTTTAGCAAATTTAATTGAAACTAACTTCGATTTTTTTGGATTTTTTTAAAATTTTTATTTTTATGACCGAAATTTTAGCAAATTTAATTGAAACTGTCTTCGATTTTTTTGGATATTTTTACAAATTTTAATTTTTATGGACGTCATATTAGCCAATTTAATTGAAACTATCTTCGATTTTTTTGGATTTTTTTACAAATTTTTATTTTTATGAACGAAATTTTAGCTAATTTAATTGAAACTATCTTCGATTTTTTTTGGATTTTTTTACAAATTTTAATTTTTATGAACCAAATTTTAGCAAATTTAATTGAAACTATCTTCGATTTTTTTGGATTTTTTTAAAATTTTAATTTTTTTGAACGAAATTTTAGCAAATTTAATTGAAACTATCTTCGATTTTTTTGGATTTTTTTAAAATTTTTATTTTTTGAACGAAATTTTAGCAAATTTAATTCAAACTATCTTCGATTTTTTTACAAATTTTTATTTTTATGAACGAAATTTCAGCAAATTTAATTGCAACTATCTTCGATTTTTTTTAAATTTTAATTTTTATGAACGAAATTTTAGCAAATTTAATTGGAACTATCTTCGATTTTTTTGGATTTTCTTACAAATTTTAATTTTTATGAACAAAATTTTAGCAAATTTAATAGAAACTATCTTCGATTTTTTTGGATTTTTTTACAAATTTTAATTTTTATGAACGAAATTTTAGCAAATTTATTTGAAACTATCTTCGATTTTTTTGGATTTTTTTACAAATTTTTATTTTTATGAACGAAATTTTATCAAATTTAATTGAAACTATCTTCGACTTTTTTGGATTTTTTTACAAATTTTAATTTTCATGAACGAAATTTTAGCAAATTTAATTGAAACTATCTTCGATTTTTTTTAAATTTTAGTTTTTATGAACGAAATTTTAGCAAATTTAATTGAAACTATCTTCGATTTTTTTGGATTTTTTTAAAATTTTTATTTTTATGAACGAAATTTTAGCAAATTTAATTGAAACTATCTTCGATTTTTTGGATTTTTTAAAATTTTAATTTTACTGGACGACATTTTAGCAAATTTAATTGAAACTATCTTCGATTTTTTTACAAATTTTTATTTTTATGAACGAAATTTTAGCAAATTTAATTGAAACTATCTTCGATTTTTTTGGATTTTTTTAAAATTTTTATTTTTATGAACGAAATTTTAGCAAATTTAATTGAAACTGTCTTCGATTTTTTTGGATTTTTTTACAAATTTTAATTTTTATGGACGTCATTTTAGCCAATTTAATTGAAACTATCTTCGATTTTTTTGGATTTTTTTACAAATTGTTATTTTTATGAACGAAATTTTAGCAAATTTAATTGAAACTATCTTCGATTTTTTTTGGATTTTTTTACAAATTATAATTTTTATGAACCAAATTTTAGCAAATTTAATTGAAACTATCTTCGATTTTTTTGGATTTTTTTAAAATTTTAATTTTTTTGAACGAAATTTTAGCAAATTTATTTGAAACTATCTTCGATTTTTTTGGATTTTTTTACAAATTTTTATTTTTATGACCGAAATTTTAGCAAATTTAATTGAAACTGTCTTCGATTTTTTTGGATATTTTTACAAATTTTAATTTTTATGGACGTCATTTTAGCCAATTTAATTGAAACTATCTTCGATTTTTTTGGATTTTTTTACAAATTGTAATTTTTATGAACCAAATTTTAGCAAATTTAATTGAAACTATCTTCGATTTTTTTTGGATTTTTTTACAAATTTTAATTTTTATGAACCAAATTTTAGCAAATTTAATTGAAACTATTTTCAATTTTTTGGATTTTTTTAAAAATTTTATTTTTTGAACGAAATTTTAGCAAATTTAATTCAAACTATCTTCGATTTTTTTACAAATTTTTATTTTTATGAACGAAATTTCAGCAAATTTAATTGAAACTATCTTCGATTTTTTTTAAATTTTAATTTTTATGAACGAAATTTTAGCAAATTTAATTGAAACTATCTTCGATTTTTTTGGATTTTTTAAAATTTTAATTTTTATGAACGAAATTTTAGCAAATTTAATTGAAACTATCTTCGATTTTTTTCAAATTTTAATTTTTATGAACGAAATTTTAGCAAATTTAATTGAAACTATCTTCGATTTTTTTGGATCTTTTTACAAATTTTTATTTTTATAATCGAAATTTTAGCAAATTTAATTGAAACAGTCTTCGATTTTTTTGGATTTTTTTACAAATTTTAATTTTTGTGGACGACATTTTAGCAAATTTAATTGAAACTATCCTCGATTTTTTTGGATTTCTTTACAAATTTTTATTTTTATGAGCGAAATTTTAGCAAATTTAATTGAAACTATCTTCGATTTTTTTGGATTTTTTTAAAATTTTTATTTTTATGACCGAAATTTTAGCAAATTTAATTGAAACTGTCTTCGATTTTTTTGGATATTTTTACAAATTTTAATTTTTATGGACGTCATTTTAGCCAATTTAATTTAAACTATCTTCGATTTTTTTGGATTTTTTTACAATTTTTTATTTTTATGAACGAAATTTTAGCAAATTTAATTGAAACTATCTTCGATTTTTTTTGGATTTTTTTACAAATTTTAATTTTTATGAACCAAATTTTAGCAAATTTAATTGAAACTATCTTCGATTTTTTTAAAATTTTAATTTTTTTGAACGAAATTTTAGCAAATTTAATTGAAACTATCTTCGATTTTTTTGGATTTTTTTACAAATTTTTATTTTTATGACCGAAATTTTAGCAAATTTAATTGAAACTGTCTTCGATTTTTTTGGATATTTTTACAAATTTTTATTTATATGAACGAAATTGTAGCAAATTTAATTGAAACTATCTTCGATATTTTTGGTTTTTTTACAAATTTTTATTTTTATGAACGAAATTTTATCAAATTTAATTGAAACTATCTTCGATTTTTTTGGATTTTCTTACAAATTTTAATTTTTATGAACAAAATTTTAGCAAATTTAATAGAAACTATCTTCGATTTTTTTGGATTTTTTTACAAATTTTAATTTTTATGAACTAAATTTTATCAAATTTAATTGAAACTATCTTCAATTTTTTTGGATTTTTTTACAAATTTTAATTTTTATGAACGAAATTTTAGCAAATTTAATTGAAACTATCTTCGATTTTTTTGGATTTTTTTACAAATTTTAATTTTTATGAACCAAATTTTAGCAAATTTAATTGAAACTATCTTCGATTTTTTTGGATTTTTTTAAAATTTTAATTTTTTTGAACGAAATTTTAGCAAATTTAATTGAAACTATCTTCGATTTTTTTGGATTTTTTTACAAATTTTTATTTTTATGACCGAAATTTTAGCAAATTTAATTGAAACTGTCTTCGATTTTTTTGGATATTTTTACAAATTTTTATTTATATGAACGAAATTGTAGCAAATTTAATTGAAACTATCTTCGATATTTTTGGTTTTTTTTACAAATTTTTATTTTTATGAACGAAATTTTATCAAATTTAATTGAAACTATCTTCGATTTTTTTGGATTTTCTTACAATTTTAATTTTTATGAACAAATTTTAGCAAATTTAATAGAAACTATCTTCGATTTTTTTTGGATTTTTTTTACAAATTTTAATTTTTATGAACTAAATTTTATCAAATTTAATTGAAACTATCTTCAATTTTTTTGGATTTTTTTACAAATTTTAATTTTTATGAACGAAATTTTAGCAAATTTAATTGAAACTATCTTCGATTTTTGTGGATTTTTTTACAAATTTTTATTTTTATGAACGAAATTTTAGCAAATTTAATTGAAACTATCTTCGATTTTTTTTGGATTTTTTTAAAATTTTATTTTATGAACGAAATTTTAGCAAATTTAATTGAAACTATCTTCGATTTTTTGGATTTTTTTAAAATTTTTATTTTTATGAACGAAATTTTAGCAAATTTAATTGAAACTGTCTTCGATTTTTTGGATTTTTTTAAAATTTTAATTTTACTGGACGACATTTTAGCAAATTTAATTGAAACTATCTTCGATTTTTTTACAAATTTTTATTTTTATGAACGAAATTTTAGCAAATTTAATTGAAACTATCTTCGATTTTTTTGGATTTTTTAAAATTTTTATTTTTATGAACGAAATTTTAGCAAATTTAATTGAAACTGTCTTCGATTTTTTTTGGATTTTTTACAAATTTTAATTTTTATGGACGTCATTTTAGCCAATTTAATTGAAACTATCTTCGATTTTTTTGGATTTTTTTACAAATTGTTATTTTTATGAACTAAATTTTATCAAATTTAATTGAAACTATCTTCAATTTTTTTGGATTTTTTTACAAATTTTAATTTTTATGAACGAAATTTTAGCAAAATTTAATTGAAACTATCTTCGATTTTTGTGGATTTTTTTACAAATTTTTATTTTTATGAACGAAATTTTAGCAAATTTAATTGAAACTATCTTCGATTTTTTTGGATTTTTTTAAAATTTTTATTTTTATGAACGAAATTTAGCAAATTTAATTGAAACTATCTTCGATTTTTTTGGATTTTTTTTAAATTTTTATTTTTATGAGCGAAAATTTTAGCAAATTTAATTGAAACTATCTTCGATTTTTGGATTTTTTAAAATTTTAATTTACTGGACGACATTTTAGCAAATTTAATTGAAACTATCTTCGATTTTTTTACAAATTTTTATTTTTATGAACGAAATTTTAGCAAATTTAATTGAAACTATCTTCGATTTTTTTTGGATTTTTTTAAAATTTTTATTTTTATGAACGAAATTTTAGCAAATTTAATTGAAACTGTCTTCGATTTTTTTTGGATTTTTTTACAAATTTTAATTTTTATGGACGTCATTTTAGCCAATTTAATTGAAACTATCTTCGATTTTTTTGGATTTTTTTACAAATTGTTATTTTTATGAACGAAATTTTAGCAAATTTAATTGAAACTATCTTCGATTTTTTTTGGATTTTTTTACAAATTATAATTTTTATGAACCAAATTTTAGCAAATTTAATTGAAACTATCTTCGATTTTTTTGGATTTTTTTAAAATTTTAATTTTTTTGAACGAAATTTTAGCAAATTTTAATTGAAACTATCTCGATTTTTTTGGATTTTTTTACAAATTTTTATTTTTATGAACGAAATTTTAGCAAATTTAATTGAAACTATCTTCGGTTTTTTTGGATTTTTTTTACAAATTTTAATTTTATGAACGAAAATTTTAGCAAATTTAATTGAAACTATTTTCAATTTTTTGGATTTTTTTAAAATTTTTATTTTTTTGAACGAAATTTTAGCAAATTCAATTCTAACTATCTTCGATTTTTTTACAAATTTTTATTTTTATGAACGAAATTTCAGCAAATTTAATTGAAACTATCTTCGATTTTTTTGAATTTATTTACAAATTTTTATTTTTATGAACGAAATTTTAGCAAACTTAATTCAAACTATCTTCGATTTTTTTACAAATTTTTATTTTTATGAACGAAATTTCAGCAAATTTAATTGAAACTATCTTCGATTTTTTCTTGATTTTTTTACAAAATTTAATTTTTATGAACCAAATTTTACCAAATTTATTTGAAACTATCTTCGATTTTTTTGGATTTTCTTACAAATTTTAATTTTTATGAACAAAATTTTAGCAAATTTAATAGAAACTATCTTCGATTTTTTTGGATTTTTTTACAAATTTTAATTTTTATGAACGAAATTTTAGAAAATTTATTTGAAACTATCTTCGATTTTTTTGGATTTTTTTACAAATTTTTATTTTTATGAACGAAATTTTATCAAATTTAATTGAAACTATCTTCAATTTTTTGGATTTTTTTACAAATTTTAATTTTTATGAACGAAATTTTAGCAAATTTAATTGAAACTATCTTCGATTTTGTGGATTTTTTTACAAATTTTTATTTTCATGAACGAAATTTTAGCAAATTTAATTGAAACTATCTTCGATTTTTTTTGATTTTTTTAAAATTTTAATTTTTTTGAACGAAATTTTAGCAAATTTATTTGAAACTATCTTCGATTTTTTTGGATTTTTTTACAAATTTTTATTTTTATGAACGAAATTTTAGCAAATTTAATTGAAACTATCTTCGATTTTTTTGGATTTTTTTAAAATTTTATTTTTATGAGCGAAATTTTAGCAAATTTAATTGAAACTGTCTTCGATTTTTTTGGATATTTTTACAAATTTTAATTTTTATGGACGGCATTTTATACAATTTAATTGAAACTATCTTCGATTTTTTTTGGATTTTTTTACAAATTTTTATTTTTATGAACGAAATTTTAGCAAATTTAATTGAAACTATCTTCGATTTTTTTTGGATTTTTTTACAAATTTAATTTTTATGAACCAAATTTTAGCAAATTTAATTGAAACTATCTTCGATTTTTTTGGATTTTTTTAAAATTTTAATTTTTTTGAACGAAATTTTAGCAAATTTATTTGAAACTATCTTCGATTTTTTTGGATTTTTTTACAAATTTTTATTTTTATGACCGAAATTTTAGCAAATTTAATTGAAACTGTCTTCGATTTTTTTGGATATTTTTACAAATTTTAATTTTTATGGACGTCATTTTAGCCAATTTAATTGAAACTATCTTCGATTTTTTGGATTTTTTTACAAATTTTAATTTTTATGAACCAAATTTTAGCAAATTTAATTGAAACTATCTTCGATTTTTTTGGATTTTTTTAAAATTTTAATTTTTTTGGACGTCATTTTAGCCAATTTAATTGAAACTATCTTCGATTTTTTTGGATTTTTTTACAAATTTTTATTTTTATGAACGAAATTTTAGCAAATTTAATTGAAACTATCTTCGATTTTTTGGATTTTTTTACAAATTTTTATTTTTATGAACGAAATTTTAGTAAATTTAATTGAAACTATCTTCGATTTTTTTTGGATTTTTTACAAATTTTAATTTTTATGAACCAAATTTTAGCAAATTTAATTGAAACTATTTTCAATTTTTTGGATTTTTTTAAAATTTTTATTTTTTGAACGAAATTTTAGCAAATTTAATTCAAACTATCTTCGATTTTTTTACAAATTTTTAATTTTATGAACGAAATTTCAGCAAATTTAATTGAAACTATCTTCGATTTTTTTTAAATTTTAATTTTTATGAACCAAATTTTAGCAAATTTAATTGGAACTATCTTCGATTTTTTGGATTTTCTTACAAATTTTAATTTTTATGAACAAAATTTTAGCAAATTTAATAGAAACTATCTTCGATTTTTTTGGATTTTTTTAAAAATTTTAATTTTTATGAACGAAATTTTAGCAAATTTATTTGAAACTATCTTCGATTTTTTTTGGATTTTTTTACAAATTTTTTATTTTTATGAACGAAATTTTATCAAATTTAATTGAAACTATCTTCGATTTTTTTGGATTTTTTTACAAATTTTAATTTTTATGAACGAAATTTTAGCAAATTTAATTGAAACTATCTTCGATTTTTTTCAAATTTTAATATTTATGAACGAAATTTTAGCAAATTTAATTGAAACTATCTTCGATTTTTTTTGGATCTTTTTACAAATTTTTATTTTTATAAT
>CAWVQI010000384.1:0-24673 GCA_963932335.1 Andrena marginata
TCGGATCACAAGAAAAAAAATTTTTAAAAATTGTCGAAAGATCGGATCACAAGAAAAAATTTTTTTAAAAATTGTCGAAAGCTCGGATCACAAGAAAAAATTTTTTTAAAAATTGTCGAAAGCTCGGATCACAAGAAAAAAATTTTTTAAAAATTGTCGAAAGCTCGGAACACAAGAAAAAAATTTTTTAAAAATTGTCGAAAGCTCGGATCACAAGAAAAAAAATTTTTAAAAATTGTCGAAAGCTCGGAACACAAGAAAAAAAATTTTTAAAAATTGTCGAAAGCTCGGATCACAAGAAAAATTTTTTTTAAAAATTGTCGAAAGCTCGGATCACAAGAAAAAAAATTTTTAAAAATTGTCGAAAGCTCGGATCACAAGAAAAAAATTTTTTAAAAATTGTCGAAAGCTCGGATCACAAGAAAAAAAATTTTTAAAAATTGTCGAAAGCTCGGATCACAAGAGAAATTTTTTTTAAAAATTGTCGAAAGCTCGGATTAAAAGAAAAAAATTTTTAAAAATTGTCGAAAGCTCGGAACACAAGAAAAAATTTTTTTAAAAATTGTCGAAAGCTCGGATCACAAGAAAAAATTTTTTTAAAAATTGTCGAAAGCTCGGATCACAAGAAAAATTTTTTTTAAAAATTGTCGAAAGGTCGGATCACAAGAAAAAATTTTTTTAAAAATTGTCGAAAGCTCGGATCACAAGAAAAAAATTTTTTAAAAATTGTCGAAAGCACGGATCACAAGAAAAAAATTTTTTAAAAATTGTCGAAAGCTCGGATCACAAGAAAAAAAATTTTTAAAAATTGTCGAAAGCTCGGATCACAAGAAAAAAAATTTTTAAAAATTGTCGAAAGCTCGGATCACAAGAAAAATTTTTTTTAAAAATTGTCGGAAGCTCGGATGACAAGAAAAAAATTTTTTAAAAATTGTGGAAAGCTCGGATCACAAGAAAAATTTTTTTTAAAAATTGTCGAATGCTCGGATCACAAGAAAAATTTTTTTTAAAAATTGTCGAAAGCTCGGATCACAAGAAAAAATTTTTTTAAAAATTGTCGAAAGCTCGGAACACAAGAAAAAAAATTTTTAAAAATTGTCGAAAGCTCGGATCACAAGAAAAAAATTTAAAAAATTGTCGAAAGCTCGGATCACCAGAAAAAAATTTTTTAAAAATTGTCGAAAGCTGGGATCACAAGAAAAAATTTTTTTAAAAATTGTCGAAAGCTCGGATCACAAGAAAAAAATTTTTTAAAAATTGGCGATAGCTCGGATCACAAGAAAAAAAATTTTTAAAAATTGGCGATAGCTCGGATCACAAGAAAAAAAATTTTTAAAAATTGTCGAAAGCTCGGATCACAAGAAAAAATTTTTTTAAAAATTGTCGAAAGCTCGGATCACAAGAAAAAAATTTTTTAAAAATTGGCGATAGCTCGGATCACAAGAAAAAAAATTTTTAAAAATTGTCGAAAGCTCGGATCACAAGAAAAATTTTTTTTAAAAATTGTCGAAAGCTCGGATCACAAGAAAAAATTTTTTTAAAAATTGTCGAAAGCTCGGATCACAAGAAAAATTTTTTTTAAAAATTGTCGAAAGCTCGGATCACAAGAAAAAATTTTTTTAAAAATTGTCGAAAGCTCGGATCACAAGAAAAAAAATTTTTAAAAATTGTCGAAAGCTCGGATCACAAGAAAAAATTTTTTTAAAAATTGTCGAAAGCTCGGATCACAAGAAAAAAATTTTTTAAAAATTGGCGATAGCTCGGATCACAAGAAAAAAAATTTTTAAAAATTGTCGAAAGCTCGGATCACAAGAAAAATTTTTTTTAAAAATTGTCGAAAGCTCGGATCACATGAAAAAATTTTTTAAAAAATTGTCGAAAGCTCGGATCACAAGAAAGAAATTTTTTAAAAATTGTCGAAAGCTCGGATCACATGAAAAATTTTTTTTAAAAATTGTCGAAAGCTCGGATCACAAGAAAAAATTTTTTTAAAAATTGTCGAAAGCTCGGATCACAAGAAAAAATTTTTTTAAAAATTGTCGAAAGCTCGGATCACAAGAAAAAATTTTTTTAAAAATTGTCGAAAGCTCGGATCACCAGAAAAAATTTTTTTAAAAATTGTCGAAAGCTCGGATCACAAGAAAAAAAATTTTTAAAAATTGTCGAAAGCTCGGATCACAAGAAAAAAATTTTTTAAAAATTGTCGAAAGCTCGGATCACAAGAAAAATTTTTTTTAAAAATTGTCGAAAGCTCGGATCACAAGAAAAAATTTTTTTAAAAATTGTCGAAAGCTCGGATCACAAGAAAAAAATTTTTTAAAAATTGCCGAAAGCTCGGATCACAAGAAAAAAATTTTTTAAAAATTGTCGAAAGCTCGGATCACCAGAAAAAAAATTTTCAAAAATTGTCGAAAGCTCGGATCACAAGAAAACAAATTTTTAAAAATTGTCGAAAGCTCGGATCGCAAGAAAAAATTTTTTTAAAAATTGTCGAAAGCTCGGATCACAAGAAAAAATTTTTTTAAAAATTGTCGAAAGCTCGGATCACAAGAAAAAATTTTTTTAAAAATTGTCGAAAGCTCGGATCACCAGAAAAAATTTTTTTAAAAATTGTCGAAAGCTCGGATCACAAGAAAAAAAAATTTTAAAAATTGTCGAAAGCTCGGATCACAAGAAAAAATTTTTTTAAAAATTGTCGAAAGCTCGGATCACAAGAAAAAATTTTTTTAAAAATTGTCGAAAGCTCGGATCACAAGAAAAAAAATTTTTAAAAATTGTCGAAAGCTCGGATCACAAGAAAAATTTTTTTTAAAAATTGTCGAAAGCTCGGATCACAAGAAAAAATTTTTTTAAAAATTGTCGAAAGCTCGGATCACAAGAAAAAAAATTTTTAAAAATTGTCGAAAGCTCGGATCACAAGAAAAAATTTTTTTAAAAATTGTCGAAAGCTCGGATCACAAGAAAAAAATTTTTAAAAATTGTCGAAAGCTCGGATCACAAGAAAAAAATTTTTTAAAAATTGTCGAAAGCTCGGATCACAAGAAAATTTTTTTTTAAAAATTGTCGAAAGCTCGGATCACAAGAAAAAAATTTTTTAAAAATTGTGGAAAGCTCGGATCACAAGAAAAATTTTTTTTAAAAATTGTCGAAAGCTCGGATCACAAGAAAAAATTTTTTTAAAAATTGTCGAAAGCTCGGATCACAAGAAAAAATTTTTTTAAAAATTGCCGAAAGCTCGGATCCCAAAAAAAAATTTTTTAAAAATTGTCGAAAGCTCGGATCACAAGAAAAAAAATTTTTAAAAATTGTCGAAAGCTCGGATCACAAGAAAAAAAATTTTTAAAAATTGTCGAAAGCTCGGATCGCAAGAAAAAATTTTTTTAAAAATTGTCGAAAGCTCGGATCACAAGAAAAAATTTTTTTAAAAATTGTCGAAAGCTCGGATCACAAGAAAAAATTTTTTTAAAAATTGTCGAAAGCTCGGATCACCAGAAAAAATTTTTTTAAAAATTGTCGAAAGCTCGGATCACAAGAAAAAAAATTTTTAAAAATTGTCGAAAGCTCGGATCACAAGAAAAAATTTTTTTAAAAATTGTCGAAAGCTCGGATCACAAGAAAAAAAATTTTTAAAAATTGTCGAAAGCTCGGATCACAAGAAAAATTTTTTTTAAAAATTGTCGAAAGCTCGGATCACAAGAAAAATTTTTTTTAAAAATTGTCGAAAGCTCGGATCACAAGAAAAAAATTTTTTAAAAATTGTCGAAAGCTCGGATCACAAGAAAAAAGTTTTTTAAAAATTGTCGAAAGCTCGGATCACAAGAAAAAAAATTTTTAAAAATTGTCGAAAGCTCGGATCACAAGAAAAATTTTTTTTAAAAATTGTCGAAAGCTCGGATCACAAGAAAAAATTTTTTTAAAAATTGACGAAAGCTCGGAACACAAGAAAAAAAATTTTTAAAAATTGTCGAAAGCTCGGATCACAAGAAAAAAATTTAAAAAATTGTCGAAAGCTCGGATCACCAGAAAAAAATTTTTTAAAAATTGTCGAAAGCTGGGATCACAAGAAAAAATTTTTTTAAAAATTGTCGAAAGCTCGGATCACAAGAAAAAAATTTTTTAAAAATGGGCGATAGCTCGGATCACAAGAAAAAAAATTTTTAAAAATTGGCGATAGCTCGGATCACAAGAAAAAAAATTTTTAAAAATTGTCGAAAGCTCGGATCACAAGAAAAAATTTTTTTAAAAATTGTCGAAAGCTCGGATCACAAGAAAAAAAATTTTTAAAAATTGGCGATAGCTCGGATCACAAGAAAAAAAATTTTTAAAAATTGTCGAAAGCTCGGATCACAAGAAAAATTTTTTTTAAAAATTGTCGAAAGCTCGGATCACAAGAAAAATTTTTTTTAAAAATTGTCGAAAGCTCGGATCACATGAAAAAAATTTTTAAAAAATTGTCGAAAGCTCGGATCACAAGAAAGAAATTTTTTAAAAATTGTCGAAAGCTCGGATCACAAGAAAAATTTTTTTTAAAAATTGTCGAAAGCTCGGATCACAAGAAAAAATTTTTTTAAAAATTGTCGAAAGCTCGGATCACAAGAAAAAATTTTTTTAAAAATTGTCGAAAGCTCGGATCACAAGAAAAAATTTTTTTAAAAATTGTCGAACGCTCGGATCACCAGAAAAAATTTTTTTAAAAATTTTCGAAAGCTCGGATCACAAGAAAAAAAATTTTTAAAAATTGTCGAAAGCTCGGATCACAAGAAAAAAATTTTTTAAAAATTGTCGAAAGCTCGGATCACAAGAAAAATTTTTTTTAAAAATTGTCGAAAGCTCGGATCACAAGAAAAAATTTTTTTAAAAATTGTCGAAAGCTCGGATCACAAGAAAAAAATTTTTTAAAAATTGCCGAAAGCTCGGATCACAAGAAAAAAATTTTTTAAAAATTGTCGAAAGCTCGGATCACCAGAAAAAAAATTTTCAAAAATTGTCGAAAGCTCGGATCACAAGAAAACAAATTTTTAAAAATTGTCGAAAGCTCGGATCGCAAGAAAAAATTTTTTTAAAAATTGTCGAAAGCTCGGATCACAAGAAAAAATTTTTTTAAAAATTGTCGAAAGCTCGGATCACAAGAAAAAATTTTTTTAAAAATTGTCGAAAGCTCGGATCACCAGAAAAAATTTTTTTAAAAATTGTCGAAAGCTCGGATCACAAGAAAAAAAAATTTTAAAAATTGTCGAAAGCTCGGATCACAAGAAAAAATTTTTTTAAAAATTGTCGAAAGCTCGGATCACAAGAAAAAATTTTTTTAAAAATTGTCGAAAGCTCGGATCACAAGAAAAAAAATTTTTAAAAATTGTCGAAAGCTCGGATCACAAGAAAAAATTTTTTTAAAAATTGTCGAAAGCTCGGATCACAAGAAAAAATTTTTTTAAAAATTGTCGAAAGCTCGGATCACAAGAAAAAAAATTTTTAAAAATTGTCGAAAGCTCGGATCACAAGAAAAAATTTTTTTAAAAATTGTCGAAAGCTCGGATCACAAGAAAAAAATTTTTAAAAATTGTCGAAAGCTCGGATCACAAGAAAAAAATTTTTTAAAAATTGTCGAAAGCTCGGATCACAAGAAAATTTTTTTTTAAAAATTGTCGAAAGCTCGGATCACAAGAAAAATTTTTTTTAAAAATTGTCGAAAGCTCGGATCACAAGAAAAAATTTTTTTAAAAATTGTCGAAAGCTCGGATCACAAGAAAAAAAATTTTTAAAAACTGTCGAAAGCTCGGATTACAAGAAAAAAATTTTTTAAAAATTGTCGAATGCTCGGATCACAAGAAAAAATTTTTAAAAATTGTCGAAAGCTCGGATCACAAGAAAAAATTTTTTAAAAAATTGTCGAAAGCTCGGATCACAAGAAAAATTTTTTTTAAAAATTGTCGAAAGCTCGGATCACAAGAAAAAATTTTTTTAAAAATTGTCGAAAGCTCGGATCAAAAGAAAAATTTTTTTTAAAAATTGTCGAAAGCTCGGATCACAAGAAAAAAAATTTTTAAAAATTGTCGAAAGCTCGGATACAAGAAAAAATTTTTTAAAAAATTGTCGAAAGCTCGGATCACAAGAAAAAAATTTTTTAAAAATTGTCGAAAGCTCGGAACACCAGAAAAAAATTTTTTAAAAATTGTCGAAAGCTCGGATCACAAGAAAAAATTTTTTTAAAAATTGTCGAAAGCTCGGATCACAAGAAAAAAAATTTTTAAAAATTGTCGAAAGCTGGGATCACAAGAAATAAATTTTTTAAAAATTGTCGAAAGCTCGGATCACAAGAAAAAAATTTTTAAAAATTGTCGAAAGCTCGGATCACAAGAAAAAAAATTTTTAATAATTGTCGAAAGCTGGGATCACAAGAAAAAAATTTTTTAAAAATTGTCGAAAGCTCGGATCACAAGAAAAAAAAATTTAAAAAATTGTCGAAAGCTCGGATCACCAGAAAAAAATTTTTAAAAATTGTCGAAAGCTCGGATCACAAGAAAAAATTTTTTTAAAAATTGTCGAAAGCTCGGATCACAAGAAAAATTTTTTTTAAAAATTGTCGAAAGCTCGGATCACAAGAAAAAAATTTTTTAAAAATTGTCGATACCTCGGATCACAAGAAAAAAATTTTTAAAAATTGTCGAAAGCTCGGATCACAAGAAAAATTTTTTTTAAAAATTGTCGAAAGCTCGGATCACAAGAAAAAATTTTTTAAAAAATTGTCGAAAGCTCGGATCACAAGAAAGAAATTTTTTAAAAATTGTCGAAAGCTCGGATCACAAGAAAAATTTTTTTTAAATATTGTCGAAAGCTCGGATCACAAGAAAAAATTTTTTTAAAAATTGTCGAAAGCTCGGATCACAAGAAAAAATTTTTTTAAAAATTGTCGAAAGCTCGGATCACAAGAAAAAATTTTTTTAAAAATTGTCGAAAGCCGGATCACCAGATAAAATTTTTTTAAAAATTGTCGAAAGCTCGGATCACAAGAAAAAAAATTTTTAAAAATTGTCGAAAGCTCGGATCACAAGAAAAAAATTTTTTAAAAATTGTGGAAAGCTCGGATCACAAGAAAAATTTTTTTTAAAAATTGTCGAAAGCTCGGATCACAAGAAAAAATTTTTTTAAAAATTGTCGAAAGCTCGGATCACAAGAAAAAAATTTTTTAAAAATTGCTGAAAGCTCGGATCCCAAAAAAAAATTTTTTAAAAATTGTCGAAAGCTCGGATCACAAGAAAAAAAAATTTTAAAAATTGTCGAAAGCTCGGATCACAAGAAAAAAAATTTTTAAAAATTGTCGAAAGCTCGGATCGCAAGAAAAAATTTTTTTAAAAATTGTCGAAAGCTCGGATCACAAGAAAAATTTTTTTTTAAAAATTGTCGAAAGCTCGGATCACAAGAAAAATTTTTTTTAAAAATTGTCGAAAGCTCGGATCACCAGAAAAAATTTTTTTAAAAATTGTCGAAAGCTCGGATCACAAGAAAAAAAATTTTTAAAAATTGTCGAAAGCTCGGATCACAAGAAAAAAAATTTTTAAAAATTGTCGAAAGCTCGGATCACAAGAAAAAATTTTTTTAAAAATTGTCGAAAGCTCGGATCACAAGAAAAAATTTTTTTAAAAATTGTCGAAAGCTCGGATCACAAGAAAAAAATTTTTTAAAAATTGTCGAAAGCTCGGATCACAAGAAAAAAAATTTTTTAAAATTGTCGAAAGCTCGGATCACAAGAGAAATTTTTTTTAAAAATTGTCGAAAGCTCGGATCACAAGAAAAAAAATTTTTAAAAATTGTCGAAAGCTCGGATCACAAGAAAAATTTTTTTTAAAAATTGTCGAAAGCTCGGATCACAAGAAAAAAAATTTTTAAAAATTGTCGAAAGCTCGGATCACAAGAAAAATTTTTTTTAAAAATTGTCGAAAGCTCGGATCACAAGAAAAAATTTTTTTAAAAATTGTCGAAAGCTCGGATCACAAGAAAAAAATTTTTTAAAAATTGTCGAAAGCTCGGATCACAAGAAAAAAATTTTTTAAAAATTGTCGAAAGCTCGGATCACAAGAAAAAAAATTTTTAAAAATTGTCGAAAGCTCGGATCACAAGAAAAAAAATTTTTTAAAATTGTCGAAAGCTCGGATCACAAGAAAAAATTTTTTAAAAATTGTCGAAAGCTCGGATCACAAGAAAAAAAATTTTTAAAAATTGTCGAAAGCTCGGATCACAAGAAAAAAAATTTTTAAAAATTGTCGAAAGCTCGGATCACAAGAAAAAATTTTTTTAAAAATTGTCGAAAGCTCGGATCACAAGAAAAAAAATTTTTAAAAATTGTCGAAAGCTCGGATCACAAGAAAAAAAAAATTTAAAAATTGTCGAAAGCTCGGATCACAAGAAAAAATTTTTTTAAAAATTGTCGAAAGCTCGGATCACAAGAAAAAAAATTTTTAAAAATTGTCGAAAGCTCGGATCACAAGAAAAAATTTTTTAAAAAATTGTCGAAAGCTCGGATCACAAGAAAAATTTTTTTTAAAAATTGTCGAAAGCTCGGATCACAAGAAAAAATTTTTTTAAAAATTGTCGAAAGCTCGGAACACAAGAAAAAAAATTTTTAAAAATTGTCGAAAGCTCGGATCACAAGAAAAAAATTTAAAAAATTGTCGAAAGCTCGGATCACCAGAAAAAAATTTTTTAAAAATTGTCGAAAGCTGGGATCACAAGAAAAAAATTTTTTAAAAATTGTCGAAAGCTCGGATCACAAGAAAAAAAATTTAAAAAATTGTCGAAAGCTCGGATCACCAGAAAAAAATTTTTAAAAATTGTCGAAAGCTCGGATCACAAGAAAAAATTTTTTTAAAAATTGTCGAAAGCTCGGATCACAAGAAAAAATTTTTTTAAAAATTGTCGAAAGCTCGGATCACAAGAAAAAAATTTTTTAAAAATTGTCGAAAGCTCGGATCACAAGAAAAAAAATTTTTTAAAATTGTCGAAAGCTCGGATCACAAGAGAAATTTTTTTTAAAAATTGTCGAAAGCTCGGATCACAAGAAAAAAAATTTTTAAAAATTGTCGAAAGCTCGGATCACAAGAAAAATTTTTTTAAAAATTGTCGAAAGCTCGGATCACAAGAAAAAAAATTTTTAAAAATTGTCGAAAGCTCGGATCACAAGAAAAATTTTTTTTAAAAATTGTCGAAAGCTCGGATCACAAGAAAAAATTTTTTTAAAAATTGTCGAAAGCTCGGATCACAAGAAAAAAAATTTTTAAAAATTGTCGAAAGCTCGGATCACAAGAAAAATTTTTTTTAAAAATTGTCGAAAGCTCGGATCACAAGAAAAAATTTTTTTAAAAATTGTCGAAAGCTCGGATCACAAGAAAAAAATTTTTTAAAAATTGTCGAAAGCTCGGATCACAAGAAAAAAATTTTTTAAAAATTGTCGAAAGCTCGGATCACAAGAAAAAAAATTTTTAAAAATTGTCGAAAGCTCGGATCACAAGAAAAAAAATTTTTTAAAATTGTCGAAAGCTCGGATCACAAGAAAAAAATTTTTAAAAATTGTCGAAAGCTCGGATCACAAGAAAAAAAATTTTTAAAAATTGTCGAAAGCTCGGATCACAAGAAAAAAAATTTTTAAAAATTGTCGAAAGCTCGGATCACAAGAAAAAATTTTTTTAAAAATTGTCGAAAGCTCGGATCACAAGAAAAAAAATTTTTAAAAATTGTCGAAAGCTCGGATCACAAGAAAAAAAAAATTTAAAAATTGTCGAAAGCTCGGATCACAAGAAAAAATTTTTTTAAAAATTGTCGAAAGCTCGGATCACAAGAAAAAAAATTTTTAAAAATTGTCGAAAGCTCGGATCACAAGAAAAAATTTTTTAAAAAATTGTCGAAAGCTCGGATCACAAGAAAAATTTTTTTTAAAAATTGTCGAAAGCTCGGATCACAAGAAAAAATTTTTTTAAAAATTGTCGAAAGCTCGGAACACAAGAAAAAAAATTTTTAAAAATTGTCGAAAGCTCGGATCACAAGAAAAAAATTTAAAAAATTGTCGAAAGCTCGGATCACCAGAAAAAAATTTTTTAAAAATTGTCGAAAGCTGGGATCACAAGAAAAAAATTTTTTAAAAATTGTCGAAAGCTCGGATCACAAGAAAAAAAATTTAAAAAATTGTCGAAAGCTCGGATCACCAGAAAAAAATTTTTAAAAATTGTCGAAAGCTCGGATCACAAGAAAAAATTTTTTTAAAAATTGTCGAAAGCTCGGATCACAAGAAAAATTTTTTTTAAAAATTGTCGAAAGCTCGGATCACAAGAAAAAAATTTTTTAAAAATTGGCGATAGCTCGGATCACAAGAAAAAAAATTTTTAAAAATTGTCGAAAGCTCGGATCACAAGAAAAATTTTTTTTAAAAATTGTCGAAAGCTCGGATCACATGAAAAAATTTTTTAAAAAATTGTCGAAAGCTCGGATCACAAGAAAGAAATTTTTTAAAAATTGTCGAAAGCTCGGATCACAAGAAAAATTTTTTTTAAAAATTGTCGAAAGCTCGGATCACAAGAAAAAATTTTTTTAAAAATTGTCGAAAGCTCGGATCACAAGAAAAAATTTTTTTAAAAATTGTCGAAAGCTCGGATCACAAGAAAAAATTTTTTTAAAAATTGTCGAAAGCTCGGATCACCAGAAAAAATTTTTTTAAAAATTGTCGAAAGCTCGGATCACAAGAAAAAAATTTTTTAAAAATTGTCGAAAGCTCGGATCACAAGAAAAAAATTTTTTAAAAATTGTCGAAAGCTCGGATACAAGAAAAAATTTTTTAAAAAATTGTCGAAAGCTCGGATCACAAGAAAAAAATTTTTTAAAAATTGTCGAAAGCTCGGAACACAAGAAAAAAAATTTTTAAAAATTGTCGAAAGCTCGGATCACCAGAAAAATTTTTTTTAAAAATTGTCGAAAGCTCGGATCACAAGAAAAAAAATTTTTAAAAATTGTCGAAAGCTCGGATCACAAGAAAAAAATTTTTAAAAATTGTCGAAAGCTCGGATCACAAGAAAAAAAATTTTTAAAAATTGTCGAAAGCTGGGATCACAAGAAAAAATTTTTTTAAAAATTGTCGAAAGCTCGGATCACAAGAAAAAAAAATTTAAAAAATTGTCGAAAGCTCGGATCACCAGAAAAAAATTTTTAAAAATTGTCGAAAGCTCGGAACACAAGAAAAAAATTTTTTAAAAATTGTCGAAAGCTCGGATCACAAGAAAAATTTTTTTTAAAAATTGTCGAAAGCTCGGATCACAAGAAAAAAAATTTTTAAAAATTGTCGAAAGCTGGGATCACAAGAAAAAAATTTTTTAAAAATTGTCGAAAGCTCGGATCACAAGAAAAAAATTTTTAAAAATTGTCGAAAGCTCGGATCACAAGAAAAAATTTTTTTAAAAATTGTCGAAAGCTCGGATCACAAGAAAAAATTTTTTTAAAAATTGTCGAAAGCTCGGATCACAAGAAAAAAATTTTTTAAAAATTGTCGAAAGCTCGGATCACAAGAAAAAAATTTTTTAAAAATTGTCGAAAGCTCGGATCACAAGAGAAATTTTTTTTAAAAATTGTCGAAAGCTCGGATCACAAGAAAAAAAATTTTTAAAAATTGTCGAAAGCTCGGATCACAAGAAAAAATTTTTTTAAAAATTGTCGAAAGCTCGGATCACAAGAAAAAAAATTTTTAAAAATTGTCGAAAGCTCGGATCACAAGAAATTTTTTTTTAAAAATTGTCGAAAGCTCGGATCACAAGAAAAAATTTTTTTAAAAATTGTCGAAAGCTCGGATCACAAGAAAAAAATTTTTTAAAAATTGTCGAAAGCTCGGATCACAAGAAAAAAATTTTTTAAAAATTGTCGAAAGCTCGGATCACAAGAAAAAAAATTTTTAAAAATTGTCGAAAGCTCGGATCACAAGAAAAAAATTTTTTAAAATTGTCGAAAGCTCGGATCACAAGAAAAAAAATTTAAAAAATTGTCGAAATCTCGGATCACCAAGAAAAAAATTTTTAAAAATTGTCGAAAGCTGGGATCACAAGAAAAAAATTATTTAAAATTGTCGAAAGCTCGGATCACAAGAAAAAAAAATTTAAAAAATTGTCGAAAGCTCGGATCACCAGAAAAAAAATTTTTAAAAATTGTCGAAAGCTCGGATCACAAGAAAAAAATTTTTTAAAAATTGTCGAAAGCTCGGATCACAAGAAAAAATTTTTTAAAAAATTGTCGAAAGCTCGGTTCACAAGAAAAAAATTTTTTAAAAATTGTCGAAAGCTGGGATCACAAGAAAAATTTTTTTTAAAAATTGTCGAAAGCTCGGATCACAAGAAAAAATTTTTTTAAAAATTGTCGAAAGCTCGGAACACAAGAAAAAAAATTTTTAAAAATTGTCGAAAGCTCGGATCACAAGAAAAAATTTTTTTAAAAATTGTCGAAAGCTCGGATCACAAGAAAAAAAAATTTTAAAAATTGTCGAAAGCTGGGATCACAAGAAAAAAATTTTTTAAAAATTGTCGAAAGCTCGGATCACAAGAAAAAATTTTTTAAAAATTGTCTAAAGCTCGGATCACAAGAAAAAAAATTTTTAAAAATTGTCGAAAGCTCGGATCACAAGAAAAAAAATTTTTAAAAATTGTCGAAAGCTGGGATCACAAGAAAAAAAATTTTTAAAAATTGTCGAAAGCTCGGATCACAAGAAAAAAAATTTAAAAAATTGTCGAAAGCTCGGATCACCAGAAAAAATTTTTTTAAAAATTGTCGAAAGCTCGGATCACAAGAAAAAAATTTTTTAAAAATTGTCGAAAGCTCGGATCACAAGAAAAAATTTTTTTAAAAATTGTCGAAAGCTCGGATCACAAGAAAAATTTTTTTTAAAAATTGTCGAAAGCTCGGATCACAAGAAAAAATTTTTTTCAAAATTGTCGAAAGCTCGGATCACCAGAAAAAATTTTTTTAAAAATTGTCGAAAGCTCGGATCACCAGAAAAAAATTTTTTAAAAATTGTCGAAAGCTGGGATCACAAGAAAAAATTTTTTTAAAAATTGTCGAAAGCTCGGATCACAAGAAACAATTTTTTTAAAAATTGTCGAAAGCTCGGATCACAAGAAAAAATTTTTTTAAAAATTGTCGAAAGCTCGGATCAAAAGAAAAAAATTTTTTAAAAATTGTCGAAAGCTCGGATCACAAGAAAAAAAATTTTTAAAAATTGTCGAAAGCTCGGATCACAAGAAAAAAAATTTTTAAAAATTGTCGAAAGCTGGGATCACAAGAAAAAAAATTTTTAAAAATTGTCGAAAGCTCGGATCACAAGAAAAAAAAATTTAAAAAATTGTCGAAAGCTCGGATCACCAGAAAAAAATTTTTTAAAAATTGTCGAAAGCTCGGATCACAAGAAAAAAATTTTTTAAAAATTGTCGAAAGCTCGGATCACAAGAAAAAATTTTTTAAAAAATTGTCGAAAGCTCGGATCACAAGAAAAAATTTTTTTAAAAATTGTCGAAAGCTCGGATCACAAGAAAAATTTTTTTAAAAATTGTCGAAAGCTCGGATCACAAGAAAAAATTTTTTTAAAAATTGTCGAAAGCTCGGATCACAAGAAAAAAATTTTTTAAAAATTGTCGAAAGCTCGGATCACAAGAAAAAAATTTTTTAAAAATTGTCGAAAGCTCGGATCACAAGAAAAAAAATTTTTAAAAATTGTCGAAAGCTCGGATCACAAGAAAAAAAATTTTTAAAAATTGTCGAAAGCTCGGATCACAAGAAAAAATTTTTTTAAAAATTGTCGAAAGCTCGGATCACAAGAAAAAATTTTTTTAAAAATTGTCGAAAGCTCGGATCACCAGAAAAAATTTTTTTAAAAATTGTCGAAAGCTCGGATCACAAGAAAAAAAATTTTTAAAAATTGTCGAAAGCTCGGATCACAAGAAAAAAAATTTTTAAAAATTGTCGAAAGCTCGGATCACAAGAACAATTTTTTTTAAAAATTGTCGAAAGCTCGGATCACAAGAAAAAAAATTTTTAAAAATTGTCGAAAGCTCGGATCACAAGAAAAAATTTTTTTAAAAATTGTCGAAAGCTCGGATCACTAGAAAAAATTTTTTTAAAAATTGTCGAAAGCTCGGATCACAAGAAAAAATTTTTTTCAAAATTGTCGAAAGCTCGGATCACAAGAAAAAATTTTTTTAAAAATTGTCGAAAGCTCGGATCACAAGAAAAATTTTTTTTCAAAATTGTCGAAAGCTCGGATCACAAGAAAATTTTTTTTAAAAATTGTCGAAAGCTCGGATCACAAGAAAATTTTTTTTAAAAATTGTCGAAAGCTCGGATCACAAGAAAAAATTTTTTTAAAAATTGTCGAAAGCTCGGATCACAAGAAAAAAAAATTTTAAAAATTGTCGAAAGCTCGGATCACAAGAAAAAAATTTTTTAAACATTGTCGAAAGCTCGGATACAAGAAAAAATTTTTTAAAAAATTGTCGAAAGCTCGGATCACAAGAAAAAAATTTTTTAAAAATTGTCGAAAGCTCGGAACACAAGAAAAAAAATTTTTAAAAATTGTCGAAAGCTCGGATCACCAGAAAAAATTTTTTTAAAAATTGTCGAAAGCTCGGATCACAAGAAAAAAAATTTTTAAAAATTGTCGAAAGCTCGGATCACAAGAAAAAAATTTTTAAAAATTGTCGAAAGCTCGGATCACAAGAAAAAAAAATTTTAAAAATTGTCGAAAGCTGGGATCACAAGAAAAAATTTTTTTAAAAATTGTCGAAAGCTCGGATCACAAGAAAAAAAAATTTAAAAAATTGTCGAAAGCTCGGATCACCAGAAAAAAATTTTTAAAAATTGTCGAAAGCTCGGAACACAAGAAAAAAATTTTTTAAAAATTGTCGAAAGCTCGGATCACAAGAAAAATTTTTTTTAAAAATTGTCGAAAGCTCGGATCACAAGAAAAAAAATTTTTAAAAATTGTCGAAAGCTGGGATCACAAGAAAAAAATTTTTAAAAATTGTCGAAAGCTCGGATCACAAGAAAAAATTTTTTAAAAATTGTCGAAAGCTCGGATCACAAGAAAAATTTTTTTTAAAAATTGTCGAAAGCTCGGATCACAAGAAAAAATTTTTTTAAAAATTGTCGAAAGCTCGGATCACAAGAAAAAAATTTTTTAAAAATTGTCGAAAGCTCGGATCACAAGAAAAAAAATTTTTAAAAATTGTCGAAAGCTCGGATCACAAGAGAAATTTTTTTTAAAAATTGTCGAAAGCTCGGATCACAAGAAAAAAAATTTTTAAAAATTGTCGAAAGCTCGGATCACAAGAAAAAATTTTTTTAAAAATTGTCGAAAGCTCGGATCACAAGAAAAAAAATTTTTAAAAATTGTCGAAAGCTCGGATCACAAGAAAAATTTTTTTTAAAAATTGTCGAAAGCTCGGATCACAAGAAAAAAATTTTTTAAAAATTGTCGAAAGCTCGGATCACAAGAAAAAAATTTTTTAAAAATTGTCGAAAGCTCGGATCACAAGAAAAAAATTTTTTAAAAATTGTCGAAAGCTCGGATCACAAGAAAAAAATTTTTAAAAATTGTCGAAAGCTCGGATCACAAGAAAAAAAATTTTTAAAAATTGTCGAAAGCTCGGATCACAAGAAAAAATTTTTTAAAAAATTGTCGAAAGCTCGGATCACAAGAAAATTTTTTTTTAAAAATTGTCGAAAGCTCGGATCACAAGAAAAAAAATTTAAAAAATTGTCGAAAGCTCGGATCACCAAAAAAAAATTTTTTAAAAATTGTCGAAAGCTGGGATCACAAGAAAAAATTTTTTTAAAAATTGTCGAAAGCTCGGATCACAAGAAAAAAAAATTTTAAAAATTGTCGAAAGCTCGGATCACCAGAAAAAAATTTTTTAAAAATTGTCGAAAGCTCGGATCACAAGAAAAAAATTTTTTAAAAATTGTCGAAAGCTCGGATCACAAGAAAAAATTTTTTAAAAATTGTCGAAAGCTCGGTTCACAAGAAAAAAATTTTTTAAAAATTGTCGAAAGCTGGGATCACAAGAAAAATTTTTTTAAAAATTGTCGAAAGCTCGGATCACAAGAAAAAATTTTTTAAAAATTGTCGAAAGCTCGGAACACAAGAAAAAAAATTTTTAAAAATTGTCGAAAGCTCGGATCACAAGAAAAAATTTTTTTAAAAATTGTCGAAAGCTCGGATCACAAGAAAAAAAAATTTTAAAAATTGTCGAAAGCTGGGATCACAAGAAAAAAATTTTTTAAAAATTGTCGAAAGCTCGGATCACAAGAAAAAATTTTTTAAAAATTGTCGAAAGCTCGGATCACAAGAAAAAAAATTTTTAAAAATTGTCGAAAGCTCGGATCACAAGAAAAAAAATTTTTAAAAATTGTCGAAAGCTGGGATCACAAGAACAAAAATTTTTAAAAATTGTCGAAAGCTCGGATCACAAGAAAAAAAAATTTAAAAAATTGTCGAAAGCTCGGATCACCAGAAAAAAAATTTTTAAAAATTGTCGAAAGCTCGGATCACAAGAAAAAAATTTTTTAAAAATTGTCGAAAGCTCGGATCACAAGAAAAAATTTTTTAAAAAATTGTCGAAAGCTCGGATCACAAGAAAAAAAAATTTTAAAAATTGTCGAAAGCTGGATCACAAGAAAAAAAATTTTTAAAAATTGTCGAAAGCTCGGATCACAAGAAAAAAAAATTTAAAAATTGTCGAAAGCTCGGATCACCAGAAAAAAAATTTTTAAAAATTGTCGAAAGCTCGGATCACAAGAAAAAATTTTTTAAAAATTGTCGAAAGCTCGGATCACAAGAAAAAATTTTTTAAAAAATTGTCGAAAGCTCGGATCACAAGAAAAAATTTTTTTAAAAATTGTCGAAAGCTCGGATCACAAGAAAAATTTTTTTTAAAAATTGTCGAAAGCTCGGATCACAAGAAAAAATTTTTTAAAAATTGTCGAAAGCTCGGATCACAAGAAAAAAATTTTTTAAAAATTGTCGAAAGCTCGGATCACAAGAAAAAATTTTTTTCAAAATTGTCGAAAGCTCGGATCACAAGAAAATTTTTTTTTAAAAATTGTCGAAAGCTCGGATCACAAGAAAAAATTTTTTTAAAAATTGTCGAAAGCTCGGATCACAAGAAAAAAAAATTTTAAAAATTGTCGAAAGCTCGGATCACAAGAAAAAAATTTTTTAAAAATTGTCGAAAGCTCGGATACAAGAAAAAATTTTTTAAAAATTGTCGAAAGCTCGGATCACAAGAAAAAAATTTTTTAAAAATTGTCGAAAGCTCGGAACACAAGAAAAAAAATTTTTAAAAATTGTCGAAAGCTCGGATCACCAGAAAAAATTTTTTTAAAAATTGTCGAAAGCTCGGATCACAAGAAAAAAAATTTTTAAAAATTGTCGAAAGCTCGGATCACAAGAAAAAATTTTTAAAAATTGTCGAAAGCTCGGATCACAAGAAAAAAAATTTTTAAAAATTGTCGAAAGCTGGGATCACAAGAAAAAATTTTTTTAAAAATTGTCGAAAGCTCGGATCACAAGAAAAAAAAAATTTAAAAAATTGTCGAAAGCTCGGATCACCAGAAAAAAATTTTTAAAAATTGTCGAAAGCTCGGAACACAAGAAAAAAATTTTTTAAAAATTGTCGAAAGCTCGGATCACAAGAAAAATTTTTTTTAAAAATTGTCGAAAGCTCGGATCACAAGAAAAAAAATTTTTAAAAATTGTCGAAAGCTGGGATCACAAGAAAAAAATTTTTTAAAAATTGTCGAAAGCTCGGATCACAAGAAAAAATTTTTTAAAAATTGTCGAAAGCTCGGATCACAAGAAAAAATTTTTTTAAAAATTGTCGAAAGCTCGGATCACAAGAAAAAATTTTTTTAAAAATTGTCGAAAGCTCGGATCACAAGAAAAAAATTTTTTAAAAATTGTCGAAAGTTCGGATCACAAGAAAAAAAAATTTAAAAAATTGTCGAAAGCTCGGATCACCAGAAAAAAATTTTTAAAAATTGTCGAAAGCTCGGAACACAAGAAAAAAATTTTTTAAAAATTGTCGAAAGCTCGGATCACAAGAAAAATTTTTTTTAAAAATTGTCGAAAGCTCGGATCACAAGAAAAAAAATTTTTAAAAATTGTCGAAAGCTGGGATCACAAGAAAAAAATTTTTAAAAATTGTCGAAAGCTCGGATCACAAGAAAAAAATTTTTAAAAATTGTCGAAAGCTCGGATCACAAGAAAAAATTTTTTTAAAAATTGTCGAAAGCTCGGATCACAAGAAAAAATTTTTTTAAAAATTGTCGAAAGCTCGGATCACAAGAAAAAAATTTTTTAAAAATTGTCGAAAGCTCGGATCACAAGAAAAAAAATTTTTAAAAATTGTCGAAAGCTCGGATCACAAGAGAATTTTTTTTTAAAAATTGTCGAAAGCTCGGATCACAAGAAAAAAAATTTTAAAAATTGTCGAAAGCTCGGATCACAAGAAAAAATTTTTTTAAAAATTGTCGAAAGCTCGGATCACAAGAAAAAAAATTTTAAAAATTGTCGAAAGCTCGGATCACAAGAAAATTTTTTTTAAAAATTGTCGAAAGCTCGGATCACAAGAAAAAATTTTTTTAAAAATTGTCGAAAGCTCGGATCACAAGAAAAAATTTTTTTAAAAATTGTCGAAAGCTCGGATCACAAGAAAAAAATTTTTTAAAAATTGTCGAAAGCTCGGATCACAAGAAAAAAATTTTTAAAAATTGTCGAAAGCTCGGATCACAAGAAAAAAAATTTTTAAAAATTGTCGAAAGCTCGGATCACAAGAAAAAATTTTTTAAAAAATTGTCGAATGCTCGGATCACAAGAAAAATTTTTTTTAAAAATTGTCGAAAGCTCGGATCACAAGAAAAAATTTTTTTAAAAATTGTCGAATGCTCGGAACACAAGAAAAAAAATTTTTAAAAATTGTCGAAAGCTCGGATCACAAGAAAAAAAATTTAAAAAATTGTCGAAAGCTCGGATCACCAAAAAAAAATTTTTAAAAATTGTCGAATGCTGGGATCACAAGAAAAAAATTTTTAAAAATTGTCGAAAGCTCGGATCACAAGAAAAAAAAATTTAAAAAATTGTCGAAAGCTCGGATCACCAGAAAAAAATTTTTTGAAAATTGTCGAAAGCTCGGATCACAAGAAAAAAATTTTTTAAAAATTGTCGAAAGCTCGGATCACAAGAAAAATTTTTTAAAAATTGTCGAAAGCTCGGATCACAAGAAAAAAAATTTTTAAAAATTGTCGAAAGCTCGGATCACAAGAAAAAAAATTTTTAAAAATTGTCGAAAGCTGGGATCACAAGAAAAAAATTTTTTAAAAATTGTCGAAAGCTCGGATCACAAGAAAAAAAAATTTAAAAAATTGTCGAAAGCTCGGATCACCAGAAAAAAATTTTTTAAAAATTGTCGAAAGCTCGGATCACAAGAAAAAAATATTTTAAAAATTGTCGAAAGCTCGGATCACAAGAAAAAATTTTTTAAAAAATTGTCGAAAGCTCGGATCACAAGAAAAAATTTTTTTAAAAATTGTCGAAAGCTCGGATCACAAGAAAAATTTTTTTAAAAATTGTCGAAAGCTCGGATCACAAGAAAAAATTTTTTTAAAAATTGTCGAAAGCTCGGATCACAAGAAAAATTTTTTTAAAAATTGTCGAAAGCTCGGATCACAAGAAAAAATTTTTTTCAAAATTGTCGAAAGCTCGGATCACCAGAAAAAATTTTTTTAAAAATTGTCGAAAGCTCGGATCACCAGAAAAAAATTTTTAAAAATTGTCGAAAGCTGGGATCACAAGAAAAATTTTTTTAAAAATTGTCGAAAGCTCGGATCACAAGAAAAAATTTTTTTAAAAATTGTCGAAAGCTCGGATCACAAGAAAAAATTTTTTAAAAATTGTCGAAAGCTCGGATCACAAGAAAAAAATTTTTTAAAAATTGTCGAAAGCTCGGATCACAAGAAAAAAAATTTTTAAAAATTGTCGAAAGCTCGGATCACAAGAAAAAAAATTTTTAAAAATTGTCGAAAGCTGGGATCACAAGAAAAAAAATTTTTAAAAATTGTCGAAAGCTCGGATCACAAGAAAAAAAATTTTTAAAAATTGTCGAAAGCTGGGATCACAAGAAAAAAAATTTTTAAAAATTGTCGAAAGCTCGGATCACAAGAAAAAAAATTTTTAAAAATTGTCGAAAGCTCGGATCACAAGAAAAAAAATTTTTAAAAATTGTCGAAAGCTCGGATCACAAGAAAAAAAATTTAAAAAATTGTCGAAAGCTCGGATCACCAGAAAAAATTTTTTTAAAAATTGTCGAAAGCTCGGATCACAAGAAAAAAATTTTTTAAAAATTGTCGAAAGCTCGGATCACAAGAAAAAATTTTTTAAAAATTGTCGAAAGCTCGGATCACAAGAAAAAAAATTTTTAAAAATTGTCGAAAGCTCGGATCACAAGAAAAAAAATTTTTAAAAATTGTCGAAAGCTGGGATCACAAGAAAAAAATTTTTTAAAAATTGTCGAAAGCTCGGATCACAAGAAAAAATTTTTTTCAAAATTGTCGAAAGCTCGGATCACCAGAAAAAATTTTTTTAAAAATTGTCGAAAGCTCGGATCACCAGAAAAAAATTTTTTAAAAATTGTCGAAAGCTGGGATCACAAGAAAAAATTTTTTAAAAATTGTCGAAAGCTCGGATCACAAGAAAAAATTTTTTAAAAATTGTCGAAAGCTCGGATCACAAGAAAAAATTTTTTAAAAATTGTCGAAAGCTCGGATCACAAGAAAAAATTTTTTAAAAATTGTCGAAAGCTCGGATCACAAGAAAAATTTTTTTAAAAATTGTCGAAAGCTCGGATCACAAGAAAAAATTTTTTAAAAAATTGTCGAAAGCTCGGATCACAAGAAAAAAATTTTTTAAAATTGTCGAAAGCTCGGATCACAAGAAAAAATTTTTTTAAAATTGTCGAAAGCTCGGATCACAAGAAAAAAAATTTTTAAAAATTGTCGAAAGCTCGGATCACAAGAAAAAAAAATTTAAAAAATTGTCGAAAGCTCGGATCACCAGAAAAAAATTTTTTAAAATTGTCGAAAGCTCGGATCACAAGAAAAAAATTTTTTAAAAATTGTCGAAAGCGCGGATCACAAGAAAAAATTTTTAAAAATTGTCGAAAGCTCGGATCACAAGAAAAAAAATTTTTAAAAATTGTCGAAAGCTCGGATCACCAGAAAAAATTTTTTAAAAATTGTCGAAAGCTCGGATCACCAGAAAAAAATTTTTTAAAAATTGTCGAAAGCTGGGATCACAAGAAAAAATTTTTTAAAAATTGTCGAAAGCTCGGATCACAAGAAAAAAATTTTTAAAAATTGTCGAAAGCTCGGATCACAAGAAAAAATTTTTTTAAAAATTGTCGAAAGCTCGGATCACAAGAAAAAATTTTTTAAAAATTGTCGAAAGCTCGGATCACAAGAAAAAAATTTTTTAAAAATTGTCGAAAGCTCGGATCACAAGAAAAAAAATTTTTAAAAATTGTCGAAAGCTCGGATCACAAGAGAAATTTTTTTTAAAAATTGTCGAAAGCTCGGATCACAAGAAAAAAAATTTTTAAAAATTGTCGAAAGCTCGGATCACAAGAAAAAATTTTTTAAAAATTGTCGAAAGCTCGGATCACAAGAAAAAAAATTTTTAAAAATTGTCGAAAGCTCGGATCACAAGAAAAATTTTTTTAAAAATTGTCGAAAGCTCGGATCACAAGAAAAATTTTTTTTAAAAATTGTCGAAAGCTCGGATCACAAGAAAAAAATTTTTAAAAATTGTCGAAAGCTCGGATCACAAGAAAAAAATTTTTTAAAAATTGTCGAAAGCTCGGATCACAAGAAAAAAATTTTTAAAAATTGTCGAAAGCTCGGATCACAAGAAAAAAAATTTTAAAAATTGTCGAAAGCTCGGATCACAAGAAAAAATTTTTTAAAAATTGTCGAATGCTCGGATCACAAGAAAAATTTTTTTTAAAAATTGTCGAAAGCTCGGATCACAAGAAAAAATTTTTTAAAAATTGTCGAATGCTCGGAACACAAGAAAAAAAATTTTTAAAAATTGTCGAAAGCTCGGATCACAAGAAAAAAAATTTAAAAAATTGTCGAAAGCTCGGATCACCAAAAAAAAATTTTTTAAAAATTGTCGAATGCTGGGATCACAAGAAAAAAATTTTTTAAAATTGTCGAAAGCTCGGATCACAAGAAAAAAAAATTTAAAAAATTGTCGAAAGCTCGGATCACCAGAAAAAAATTTTTTGAAAATTGTCGAAAGCTCGGATCACAAGAAAAAAATTTTTTAAAAATTGTCGAAAGCTCGGATCACAAGAAAAAATTTTTTAAAAATTGTCGAAAGCTCGGATCACAAGAAAAAAAATTTTTAAAAATTGTCGAAAGCTCGGATCACAAGAAAAAAAATTTTTAAAAATTGTCGAAAGCTGGGATCACAAGAAAAAAATTTTTTAAAAATTGTCGAAAGCTCGGATCACAAGAAAAAAAATTTAAAAAATTGTCGAAAGCTCGGATCACCAGAAAAAAATTTTTTAAAAATTGTCGAAAGCTCGGATCACAAGAAAAAAATATTTTAAAAATTGTCGAAAGCTCGGATCACAAGAAAAAATTTTTTAAAAATTGTCGAAAGCTCGGATCACAAGAAAAATTTTTTTTAAAAATTGTCGAAAGCTCGGATCACAAGAAAAATTTTTTTAAAAATTGTCGAAAGCTCGGATCACAAGAAAAATTTTTTTAAAAATTGTCGAAAGCTCGGATCACAAGAAAAATTTTTTTTAAAAATTGTCGAAAGCTCGGATCACAAGAAAAAATTTTTTTCAAAATTGTCGAAAGCTCGGATCACCAGAAAAAATTTTTTTAAAAATTGTCGAAAGCTCGGATCACCAGAAAAAAATTTTTTAAAAATTGTCGAAAGCTGGGATCACAAGAAAAATTTTTTTAAAAATTGTCGAAAGCTCGGATCACAAGAAAAAATTTTTTTAAAAATTGTCGAAAGCTCGGATCACAAGAAAAAATTTTTTTAAAAATTGTCGAAAGCTCGGATCACAAGAAAAAAATTTTTAAAAATTGTCGAAAGCTCGGATCACAAGAAAAAAAATTTTTAAAAATTGTCGAAAGCTCGGATCACAAGAAAAAAATTTTTAAAAATTGTCGAAAGCTGGGATCACAAGAAAAAAATTTTTAAAAATTGTCGAAAGCTCGGATCACAAGAAAAAAAATTTTTAAAAATTGTCGAAAGCTCGGATCACAAGAAAAAAATTTTTAAAAATTGTCGAAAGCTCGGATCACAAGAAAAAAAATTTTAAAAATTGTCGAAAGCTCGGATCACCAGAAAAAATTTTTTAAAAATTGTCGAAAGCTCGGATCACAAGAAAAAAATTTTTTAAAAATTGTCGAAAGCTCGGATCACAAGAAAAAATTTTTTAAAAATTGTCGAAAGCTCGGATCACAAGAAAAAAATTTTTAAAAATTGTCGAAAGCTCGGATCACAAGAAAAAAATTTTTTAAAAATTGTCGAAAGCTGGGATCACAAGAAAAAATTTTTTAAAAATTGTCGAAAGCTCGGATCACAAGAAAAAATTTTTTTAAAAATTGTCGAAAGCTCGGATCACAAGAAAAAATTTTTTAAAAATTGTCGAAAGCTCGGATCACCAGAAAAAAATTTTTAAAAATTGTCGAAAGCTCGGATCACAAGAAAAAAATTTTTTAAAAATTGTCGAAAGCTCGGATCACAAGAAAAAATTTTTTAAAAATTGTCGAAAGCTCGGATCACAAGAAAAAATTTTTTAAAAATTGTCGAAAGCTCGGATCACAAGAAAAAATTTTTTAAAAATTGTCGAAAGCTCGGATCACAAGAAAAAATTTTTTTAAAAATTGTCGAAAGCTCGGATCACAAGAAAAAATTTTTTAAAAATTGTCGAAAGCTCGGATCACAAGAAAAAAATTTTTTAAAAATTGTCGAAAGCTCGGATCACAAGAAAAAATTTTTTAAAAATTGTCGAAAGCTCGGATCACAAGAAAAAAATTTTTAAAAATTGTCGAAAGCTCGGATCACAAGAAAAAAAATTTTAAAAATTGTCGAAAGCTCGGATCACAAGAAAAAAATTTTTTAAAAATTGTCGAAAGCTCGGATCACAAGAAAAAATTTTTTAAAAATTGTCGAAAGCTCGGATCACAAGAAAAAATTTTTAAAAATTGTCGAAAGCTCGGATCACAAGAAAAAAATTTTTTAAAAATTGTCGAAAGCTCGGATCACAAGAAAAAAATTTTTAAAAATTGTCGAAAGCTCGGATCACAAGAAAAAATTTTTTAAAAATTGTCGAAAGCTCGGATCACAAGAAAAAAATTTTAAAAAATTGTCGAAAGCTCGATCACCAGAAAAAATTTTTTAAAAATTGTCGAAAGCTCGGATCACAAGAAAAAATTTTTTTAAAAATTGTCGAAAGCTCGGATCACAAGAAAAAATTTTTAAAAAATTGTCGAAAGCTCGGATCACAAGAAAAAATTTTTTTAAAAATTGTCGAAAGCTCGGATCACAAGAAAAAATTTTTTTAAAAATTGTCGAAAGCTC